>ML251599.1:40448-56986 GCA_005239495.1 Nicotiana undulata | reverse complement strand
AAGGTAATGACTTTAAATTCGCAGGAAGTCTCTTCAGGGTAAGTATTTCTAATGGGGTGCTTTCTAGGGATATTTGAGGGAGTACTCAGCGGCTTATGAGTCTTAGACTATATATTTTATGCTCGGGTTTCATGCGGTGAGTCTAGATTGAGAATTGCGATATTATGGCAAGAAGAAGTATCAATTCGAAGGTAAGTCAGAAGGAACTTGAATGAATAGGACAACTTGGTAGTAGGTCGGATCGGCATGATAAACGATAAGGGATATGATTAGTTCTGTGGGTTTTATGAAGTAATGAGTTGTTACAGGTGTTTCTTAGCAATTTTCTTGAGATTTGGTGGCATGCGTAGCTTGGTTGAGTTAGAAGGATTCAGTCCTGGCGGTTTGGTGTTGTACAAATGTGATTCGGGAGTTCTTGATGGTTTCTACCACAGTTAGAGATGTATATTTCTACTAGCGTGAGGGCCATGTGATGTATAGTGATTTTGCTTCTAGATGGGATCAACTGGAAAGTTCTTGGCTAGTTGGGTACGTAGTTGTTTGTTGCTAGGAAGGGAGCATGAAGTTCTCATATTTATCATAGGATTGCATGGCGTATGCGGTATTTTGTGTATAGTGGAGAGTGGCATATGTGAGGTCACGGTTCAGTTCTAGAAGGAAGGTCAGAACTGGTAGTTTCAGATGATTAGGTAAAGGATGCCACTATTGGGTGGCTGGATGAGAGTATACATTCATTAAGGATAATTTTTTTAAGGCAATGCGTTCGAATAAGGGTGTTTCATTGGTGTTATGACGCTTTTTTGTTGGATCACTGCTGATATTCAAGGTTTCTTGGTGACACAGAGGAATTATGGGGGTATCCCTCGTGGAATGATTGATTATTGGAGATATGTTATATATCCGAATGGTGCAGCTGGGATCAGATATGGAAATTGGTGCACTTTATGGATTTCGAGACTGGGAGTTTTCATAAACAGATTATTTTTGTAGTTGTGAATTACGAGGATGCGAGCCAAGCTAGTCAGGTGTTAGTATATGTCATGATTCAGTCATTATGAACCTTTGGAGAGTTATCTACCTATTGTGGATGACCAGAGTTGATTTAAAATATAATTATTTGTAGGCCAGTATGGGTGTGTGTTCTATCGGGGCTATATAGCGAGATTTGAGTAAGGTAAGTAATCGGGTGTTGCAGGATTGAGACGAGTTGGTTATGTTCTTTATGGTTCGGGTGGCATAGTATCTTCTGATTTCCCCGTGGTTATGGCAATGCACTTTGAGTAACTGATGTCGAATTTTGCATGGTTATTGATTTTGAGCAAGGTGGCTTGAAGTGTTTCATGTGGTCCAGCAATTGGATGGGATCACGCTTCGTAGCAGAGTTATGTAGAGGTAGGATTCTTGGTGTCAGACTGGGGTGATATGGCTTCATGATCTGTACCAAGTTGTTAGCATGATGGGGTAATGGCAAGAGTAATGGCAGGATAGTCCTCTCGTATGAGTCTTCTCTATTTTATGAATTGAGCTCTTGGGATGTTGTTATTGAGTGCATGAATTGCACAAGTTATATCTTTGGATGGTATTGATGCTGATCGGACGAATGGTTGCTGGTTTCTACGTGTTTATTTCATCATCGGACCTATATGGGTCAGGGTGATGTGGAATCATCTCTGAATATGTGCATGGTAGGTTACACAGCAATTTTGGTGGTGTTTGGAATAACTCTAGGCACGTTCGAGGACGAACGTATGTTTAAGTGAGGGAGAATGTAACACGATCCGTCGTTAGTAGAACTTGCATTAAAACTGTTATTGACTTGTCATAGGTTGGTTATATTGTTCTTGATGTGTTGAGTTGGTAGGGTCGGAATCAGAATGGTTGTAGTGAGAATTTAGCCATTTAGTCTTAAAAATAGCCTTAAAATGGGAAAAGTCAACTGAGAGTTGACTTATTGGTAAACGATCTCAAAATGCGGATTTTATGGCTCGAATATCTTCGTTAGGTGATTTGGGACTTAGGAGTGTGCCCGGAATAATTTTGCGATGTCTGGTGTAGAATTAGGCTTGAATTGGCGAAAGTTAATTTTTGGCGATTTCCGGTTGGCAGTGGAAAATAGGCTATCGGGGTCAAAATGGAATTCCGGAAGTTGGAACAGGTTTGTAATGTCATTTTGGATATGTGTGCAAAATTTCAGGTCAATCGGAGTTGATTTGGATAGTTTCGGCATCATTGGTGGAATTTAGAAATATCAAAGTTCTTAGGCTTGAATCCGATGTAAATTTGGTGTTTTGATGTTAGGTTTGGTGTTTTGAGAGTGCAACTAAGTTTAAATGATGTGATGGGATGTGTTGGTATGTTTTGGTTGAGGTCTCGAGGGTGTCAGGCGAGTTTGGGGCCATTTCTAGTTGCTGGTTTTTGGCTTCAGGGGTGTACAACGCGATAGCACTGATTTGGATGCGTTAGCTCAGAGAAAATTTGGAAAAATCTAATTGTGTTGTGCGATCGCACAGAGTAAATTCTCTGCTGCACTATCCCGACTTTGTAAGCTTATAACTCAAAATCTATAAGGAGTTTGAAAATGATCCAAAAATGAAAGTTGTAGCACTTGATGTCTAGTTTTCAGAAAGTTAAGCCAATTATAATTTGGAGTTTTGTACAAAAAGTTATGACCATTATACTAAAGGCTATCCGGAAGAGTTGGAGAAGGCTGTTGGAAAATTGTTCAGTGCTATCGCACCTGAGGGGTTGCGATCGCACTGAGTAAAATAGGGCAGGTGAAAATTGTTCAGTTCCATCGCACCTGAGGGGCTGCGATCGCAGTGAGTATTGACCTGGACAGTATTTAAATATTTCCTCCGCGACTTAAACCCTCTTTTTCACCATTGTTGTACGGAAAAGAGCTCTTGGGGGCGGTTTTGAAGAGGCAAATTCTTGTTATTTATAGAGGTAAGTGTTCTAGTCATTAAAACTCGATTATAGGTGATTATAGAGCATAAAACCAGTGTAAATTCATGGAAAATCAATAGAAAAAATTGGACTTTAGGACATGAGATTATGAGACCTTCAAGGGTCTATTTGAGGGGTCAAACGAACTCCGATTTTGGTGTTCTTTATATGTACGGACTCGTGAGAGGACGAAGAACACTTTTGTATAAAACTGTCTGAGTTTCGGGATGCGGGATCGGGGGTCGGGTTTTGACCGGTTTCGGATTTTTGGGTTAAATTTGATATCTTTCGGTTGGAATTCGTTCCTTAAGCATATATTGATGATAAAAATCTTAAATTGGTAGATATGGAGCCTTCGGAGGTTGATTCGAGAGGCAAGAACATTGCGGAATAATTTCGGGCTAGTTTTTAGGTAAGTAATATCTTGAAATCCTGTCCTGAGGGTATGAAACCCCGGACTATGCACCGTTTCACGGGTTTTGGAGATGAAAAGGATGTAGCTTTGGAATTATATTCCTTATTTGGGCAACTATTGGGTTGCGAACTGATTTTTAAGCCTTTTCTTAATTAGTATTTATATATTATGATATGTTTTGGGTTGTAAGCCGTGTTTGGGCCAGTGCCGATCTGTTTACCCCTTGGGGGACCGTTTTACTGTGTTTCCTCACTTGATATGTTGTGAATTACACTCAGTATTTTCCTGATAAATTGTTTTGACACTCAGAGTATTTTGATACTATTTATTGAAAAATGAAACGCTGTTTTGGGTCGAGAACCCGGTATGTTTATGGCCTAAGGGAAAATTGAGAGTGTCTAACTGAGTGAGGCTTTCAGGCCTATATTGTGAGGAGGCTTCCAGGCCTTATGAGAGAGGTGAGGAGGCTTCCAGGCCTTATGAGTGATGTGAGGAGGCTTCCAGGACTTATGAGTGATGTGAGGAGGCTTCCAGGCCTTATGAGAGATGTGAGGAGGCTTCCAGGCCTTATGAGAGAGGTGAGAAGGCTTTCAGGCCTTATGTTATTATTGCGCTTAGGCTGTAGGAGCTCCTCCGGAGTCTGTACACACCCCCAGTGAGCGCCGGTACTGATTGAGTGATGATGATTGCCCGCGGGACTGATACCGAGTGATGATTTATACTGAGTGATTGAGGGAATGCCTGAGGGCATCTGTTCCGAGAAATGATTTTGGCTTGAGGGGCAGTTTTATGAAGATTTTACTAAGTTTTCGAACTATGATTTACTTCGTTTTCAAACTGAGTTTTACTGAGGATTTCACTGATATATATTGATATTTACTTGTTCTCAAAGGTTTTCTGGAAACTGATTTCGAACTTATGAAATTGCTAAATACTACTTGGTGACTTGGTGTTTTACTTGCTTTTGTGAAATTGTGTATCTGTTCTGTGTGTTTATATTACTCAGACTGTGATTTCTTTTCATTACTACTGAGTTGGCATACTCATAAAGACTCACTGTGCCTCTGTGCACAGATTCAGGTAACGATCTGGAGCAGTAGCAGTTCTTGCTTGTTCGTTAGCGGATTTCACGGGATTTCGAGGTAGCTGTCCAGCGTCCACAACTTCTCCACTTTCCTTCCCTATTTAGCTTTAGTATTTGATTCAGAGACATATACTATGGTTTTAGCAGAGTTAGATTTATATATTCTTAGATTCTCATGACTATTGACTCTAGTTCTGGGAGGTTGTTTAGATTTGTTTAGTTCATTATTACGGGCGCTAGACTTATATAATTTATTTCTTTATTATGATTGTTGTTTATTGTTATATTGTGAACTGTTATAATTGAAGAAATGCGTAGTAAAGTGATGGTTGGCTAGCCTAGTTCCACGATAGGCGCCATCACGGCCTGTTAGGATTTGGGGTCATGACACTCTAGTACCACCACTCATCTTCTTCTTCATTCGTCATGTCGGAAATCCTAGGAGTCAACGGCAGAAGTGCCACCATCACAATTGTTGTTGGTTCTGGTTTTCCCGCTTCAGGCGCATCACCACCACCTCCTTATTCTCCTATGCCAAATATATCTCTCGTTACTTACTACCTTCAATTCTGTCACGACCCCAAATCGCCCTGGCCGTGATGGCGCCTATCGCAATACTAGGCTAGCCGATTCGATATTTGTAGCATAAAAGACCTCTTTCATTAGTTCATTTACTAATAAGATAATATCATAACCTTCCGTTTAAGCATTTCAAAACAAGCGGAAATATGTAAAACAATAAAACACTATCAATCTCGGAGTCACTAGTCATGAGCAACTAGAATACAAATCTAAATACTGTCTACTCAATACAAGATGAGTCTGATAAAAAAACAAATACTAAAAGATAGGAAGGAGAAACGCAAGGCTGCGGACACCGTGCAGCTACCTCGCTAACTCTGGGATGCTCTGAAAGACAAGATCAACCCTCACTCGCAGGCCCTGACACTTAGATCTACACACAAGGTGCAGGGAGTAACGTGAGTACGCTAACTCAGTAAGTAACAATTATAACTAAAGATTGAGTGCAGTGACGAGCATTTAAAATCATATAAATCTCATAACATAAAACCCTCTGTGGAAATAACAAGATCAAATCAGTAATTAGATTCTGAATATCTCGTGAAAACTCCAGTTTCAATGAAAATTGTTTAAAATATTTGTTCAACATTATCAATAGAGGCTCAGTATAAAAGAAGAGTGAAAAACACAGTAATTTCATAAAACAAGCCCCTCGGGCAAAGTATCACTCATATATAGCCCCTCGGGCAAGCATCTCAGTCACTCATGACTCAACTCTCATCAATCAGCACTCACACTCAGCACTAACGCTCTATAGATACCTTATAATAACCGCTGCGACGTGCAACCTGATCCATAAATATATACTCGACTACTCTCACTAGGGGTGTGCAGACTCTTGAGGGGCTCCTACAACCCAAGCGCTATATCGCTGCGGCGTGCAGCCCGACCCAATATCGATGCGGTATGCAGGCTGACCCAACATATCGATGTGGCGTTCAGATTGATCCATATATGTATATATAACGCTGCGGCGTGCAACCCGGTCCATAAATATCCTCACAATCCAGCCCTCAGCCTCACTCAGTCATCAACCTCACAAGACACTCAGGCATTTCAGTACAAACTTAGGGTACTCGTCCCAAAATAACTTTCATATATTTGAAATAGAGTGATGAACAATATTAAACAATAAACATGTATAAATCATGACGAGGAATATATTTTCTATCAAAACAGTGTGAGGATAATGGTTAAATACCCCCTGAGGATCCAAATAGTACGCCACAAGGCCTCAAACGTGGTATTCAGCCCAAGTTAACAGATTCATTTCTAAAACACATTGATATCATATACTCCCTCCATTCCAATTTATGTGAACCTATTTGAATGGGCACGAAGTTTAGGAAAAAATGAAGACTTTTGAAATTTGTGGTCATAAACAAATCAAAATGGGGCCCAGAGTATTTGTGTGGTTATAAAAGCTTCTCATTAAGGGTAGGATTGTAAGTTTAAGCTAAATTATTTCCAAATTTATAAAGGGGTCATTCTTTTTTGAACGGACCAAAAAGGAAATAGGTTAACATAAATTGGAACCGAGGGAGTAGAATTTATCAAAATACGCAACTCTACAGTTGCCACGGGACGGACCAAGTCACAATCCTTACTAGTGCACGCCCACACGCCTCTCACCTAGCATGTGTGTCACCTCATTTATCAAAATAGTACGAAGTTCCGGGGTTTCATATCCTCAGGTCTAGATTTACAATTGTTACTTATCTCAAACCGGACGAAAATCTACTCTGCGATGCCCTTGCCGCTCGACTCGGACTCGAATCGCCCCGAATCTATCCAAAATCAGTATCACATCATTAATACATGCTAAAGGAACAAAGCCCATGCAAAAATTATCAAATTAAATTAGAATTCCCGAAAGTGGCCCAAACCCGACCCCCAGGCCCACATCTCGGAATCCGATAAAAATTACAAAACTAGAATCCTTATCCTCCCACAAGTCCATACATACCAAATTTACCAAAATCTAACTTTGTTTGACCCCTCAATCATCAAAATTTAACTCTCAAGTTCCAAGCCCTAATTCCCCAATTTCCACCCCTAATTTCTACAAATTTCATGATTAATCTACTGAAAATCATCATAGAATCGAGTTTTAGGTTCAAAAATATTACATCAATGTGTTTCCCCTTGAATCCCTCCTCAAAATCCCTCAAAAGCTTCAATCATGTCTTCAAAAATGGTGGAAGTCAGCAAAATTTCGCGAAGGGTCTAATTTATACCTTCTGCCCAAGCTTTTTGCACATGTGGCCTATTTCTCGCGCCTGTGGTCAAGGCGCCGCACCTACAAAATCAACTAACTCACCAACTTCCGCACCTGAGCCCCATGTCTCACACCTACGCTCGACCCTCAGATTCCAAATTTCTACAGCTGCACACCTTCCCTCCGTGCATGCGACCTCACACATGCGATCCCCCAATCCGCAGGTGCGGAAAAACACCAGAAGCCCAAAAACCAGAAAATCTGCAATCTTTCAACTCCCAAAACCATATCCGTTAACCACCCAAAACACACCCGAGGCCCTCAAGACCTCAACCAATAATACCAACAAGTCACATACCAACATACGAACTTAGTCTAACCTTCGGAACACTCAAAACAACATCAAAACACCAAATTACCCTCAGATTCAAGCCTAAGAACTTCTAAACTTCCAAATTCCGTCAACGATGCCGAAACATACCAAACCTCATCCGAATGACCTGAAATTCCGCACACACATACCAAATGACACTACGAACCTATCCCAACTTCCAAAATTCCATTCCGACTCCGATATCAAATTTTCCACTGCCGACCAGAAATCGCTAAAAATCCAATTTCGCCAATTCAAGCCTAATACTACCAAGGACTTCCAAATAACATTTCGAACCCACTCCTAAGTCCAAAATCACCTAACGAAGCTATCCAAACCATAAAAACTAAATTCCGAGATCATTTATCCATAAGTCAACGTTTGGTTAACCTTTTCAACTAAATAACCAACTTAAGAGGCTAAGTGTCTCATTCCTCTTCAAAATCACTCCGAACCTGAGCCAACCGACCTGACACAATATAATAGAGCTGATCCACACATAATGAAGCAGAAACGAGGAAAATGGAGTTAAACTCTCTGAATGACCGATCGGATCGTTACATTGTCCCCCTCCTAAACAAATGTCCGTCTTCAAACGAGTCTAAAAACATACATGTAGTCTCAAATAGGTGTGGATATCTGCTCCGCATCTCCCGCTCAGTTTCCCAGGTAGCCTCCTCCACTAGTTGTCCTCTCCAGTGCACCTTAACTGAAGTTATATCCTATGACCTCAACCTTCGGACATGCCGATCCAAAATAGCCACTGGATCACATTATAAGTCATATCACCCTTTAACTGAACCCTGCTGAAGTTCAACACATAGGACGGGTCACCAATATACTTCCAAAGCATGGAAACATGAAATACTGGATGCACAACTGACAGGGTGGGTGGCTAAACAAGCCTATAAGCCACCTCCCCTACCCTTTGAAGCACCTCAAAAGGCCCAATAAACCGGGTGCTCAACTTGCCCCTCTTCCCAAACCGCATAACACCCTTCATGGGTGACACCTTCAGCAGAACCTTCTCCCTAACCATGAAAGATACATCACGGACCTTCCTGTCCACATAGCTCTTCTACCTAGACTGCGCCGTGCGAAGCCGCTCCTGAATCAACTTCACCTTATCTAAAGCATCCTGCACCAAACTATACCCAAGAGTCTAGCCTCACCTGACTTAAACCAACCAACCGGAGATCTACACCTCCTCCCATATAAAGCCTCGTACGAAGCCATCTGAATATTCGACTAATAACTATAATTATATGCAAAATCCGCGAGTGGTAGAAACTGGTCCCATGGACCCCCAAAATCAATGACACAAGCGCGCAACATGTCCTCCAATATCTGAATAGTGCGCTCGGACTGCCCGTCCGTTTGAGGATGAAAAGTTGTTCTAACCTCAACCTGAGTACCCAACTCCTGCTGCACGACCCTCCTAAATGGTGGTGTTAACTGATTACCTTTATCAGAAATGATGGAAACTGGAACACCAAGCAGCAGAACAATCTCCCAGATATAAATCTCAGCTAACCGCTCCGAAGTGTAAGTAGTACCAACAGGAATGAAGTGCGCGGACTTGGTCAGCCGATCCATAATAACCCAACTAGCATCGAACTTCCTCGAAGTCCGTGGGAATCCAACTATAAAGTCCATGGTGATCCGCTCCCACGTCCACTCCAGAATATCTAACCTCTGAAGCAATCCACCTGGTCTCTGGTGCTCATACTTGACCTCCTGACAGTTGAGACACCGAGCTACAAATCCAACAATATCCTTCTTCATCCTCTTCCACCAATAATATTGTCTCAAATCCTTATACATCTTCGCGGCACCCGGGTGGATGGAATACCAGGAGTTGTGGGCCTCCTCAAGAATCAACTCTCGAAGCCCATCTACATTAGGCACGCATATCCGACCATGCATCCTTATCACACCATCATCACCAATAGCTACATCCCAGGCACCACCTCGTCGAACCCTATCATGAAGAACGAGCAAGTATGGGTCATCATACTGGCGCTCTCTGATACAGTCATAAAGAGAAGACTTGGAGACTACACAAGCCAATACCCGACTGGGCTCCGATATATCCAATCTCAAAAGTTGGCCCGCTAAGGCCTGAACATCAAGTGCTAAAGGTCTCTCTGCTGCTGGAAGATATGCTAGACTCCCCAAACTCTCTGCTCGACGACTGAAGGCATCAGCCATTACATTGGCCTTCCCCGGATGGTATAGAATAGTGATATCACAGTCCTTGAGAAGCTCTAACCATCTACGCTGACGCAAATTCAGATCCTACTTCTTAAACAGATGCTGCAGACTATAGTGATCAGTAAAAACCTCACAATGAACCCCATACAAATAATGACGCCAGATCTTTAAGGCGTGAACAATGGTTGCTAACTCAAGATCATGCACCGAGTAATTCTTCTCATGGGTCTTCAACTGGCACGAGGCGTATTCAATCACCCTACCCTCCTGCATCAAGACACAACCAATGCCTATCCTCGAGGCATCGCAATACACGGTATAAGAACCTGAAGCTGATGGAAAAACTAACACTGGAGCTATGGTAAAAGTAGTCTTGAGCTTCTGAATGCTATTCTCACACTCGTCCGACCACCTGAACGGAGCACCCTTTTGGGTCAATTTGGTCAAGGGCGAAGAAATAGAAGAAAACCCCTCCACAAAGTGACGGTAATAGCCCGCCACACCAAGAAAGCTCTTAATCTTTGTAGCTGAGGACGGTCTGGGCCAACTCTGCATCGCCTCTATCTTCTTTGGATCTACCTGAATACCCCCACTAGACACCACCTTCCCCAAGAAAGCTATTGAGCCAAGCCAAAACTCACACTTGGAGAATTTTGCATAAAGTTTCTCCTCCCTCAATCTCTGCAATACAACTCTCAAATGTTGAGCATGCTCCTCCTGGCTACGAGAGTACACCAGGATGTCATCAATAAACACAATAACGAAGGAATCCAAATATGGCTGAAATATATTGTTCATCAAGTGCATGAACGCTGCTGGGGCATTGGTTAGCCCAAAGACATCATCAAGAACTCATAATGTCCATAACGGGTTCTGAAAGCCGTCTTAGGAATATCTGTATCCCGAATCTTCAGCTGATGATACCCGGATCTCAAATCAATCTTAGAGAACACCCTGGCTCCCTGAAGCTGGTCAAACAAATCATCGATACAAGGCAAAGGATACTTATTCTTGACTGTAACCTTGTTCAACTGCCTGTAGTCAATACACATTCTCATCGAACAGTCCTTCGTCTTCACAAATAACACCGGTGCACCCCAAGGTGACACATTAAGCCGAATAAACCCCTTATCTAGGAGTTCCCAAAGCTGCTCTTCATTCAACTCCGTTGGTGCCATACGATACGATGTAATAGAAATAGGCTGAGTACCTGGCACTAAATGAATACCAAAATCAATATCCATGTCAGGCTGCATGCCCGGCAGGTCTGCAGGGAACACATCCGGAAAATCATGGACCACAGGAACAGAATCAATAGTGGGAGTCTCAGCACTGGCATCCCTCACAAAATCCAAATAAGATAGACGCCCTTTCTTCACCATACACTGAGCCTTCAGGTATGAAATCACCCTACTAGGCACATAATCAATGGAACCTCTCCACTCAACCCCTAGAAATCCCGGCATCGCTAAGGTCACGATTTTAGCGTGACAATCTAGGACAGTATGACATGGAGATAACCAATCCATGCCCAATATCACATCAAAGTCAACCTTGGTGAGCAATAGATCCACTCGGGTCTCTATACCCCCAATAGACACCACACATGACCGATACACGCGGTCCACAACAATAGTATCACCCACCGGAGTCGACACATGAACTGATGTAACTAAGGACTCACGGGGCATATCCAAAAAATGAGCAAAATATGACGAAACATAGGAATATGTGGAACCAGGATCAAATAAGACTGAGGCATCTCAGTGACAAACTGAAACAATACTTGTAATCACGGCATCTGAGGTCATAGCATTTGGTCTGGCTGGAAGTGCATAAAAACGGTCCTAGCCTCCACCTGATTGACCTCACCCTTTAGGGCGGCCTCTAGTTTCCTGACCTCCATCCCTAGCTACCTGGGCAGGTGGTGAAGTAACTGGAGCTGAAGTCGAGGGCTGACCCCTCTCCTGCGATGGATCCCCAAGAAGACGAGGACACTGCCTCTTCATATACCCAAACTCTCCACACTCATAACAACTCCCTGGTGCAGGGGACGGGGGTGAAGGGAACCCCTAGCACCGGGATAACTGATAGAAGAACCTGGCATGGAGGACCCTGAACTGATGATGCACGGGATGAGCTCTGGGTTGGAAGGGCACTGAATGATGAGCATCCCAGATAAGAACTGCGGGAACTATGCTCCCATGATGCACCACTATAAACTGGGCGAGCTGGTTGAGCAAGACTAAATAGGCGGCCTCTACTATGCTGAAACTGACTTCTAGAAGGAACACTACTAAAGCTACCAGATCCCCGAGGCCTCTTGGCCTCTCTCTCATCTCGCTCCTGGCGACGAACTGACTCAATCTCATGGGCAATATGAACAACCTGCTCAAAAGTGGCATATCAACAACCTGCTCAAAAGTAGCACCTGATACTCTCTCTCTAGTCATAAGAATCCGAAGCTAATATGTGAGGCCATCCACGAACCTCCTGATCCTCTCCCTATATGTGGGAACCAACCAAACAGCATGACGAGCTAGCTCTAAAAATCTCATCTCATACTACATCATAGTCATATCATCCTGACGCACTTGCTCGAACTTCCTGCGCATCTCCTCCCTGCGGGACTGTGGCACATATTTCTCCAAAGAGAGAGCGGAGAACTGCTTTAGGTAAGGGGCGCTGCACCAACAGGCCTACGCCTCTCATAAGCCTCCCACCAAGTAAAGGCAGCTCCTGAGAACTGGAAAGTATTGAAAGAGACCCCATTGGTCTCCAATATACCCGTTATACGAAGAATCCTCTAACACTTGTCTAAGAAACCCTGGGCATCCTCGCCCTCGGCACCATTGAAAGTTGGAGGTTGAAGTCTACCAAACCTCTCCAATCTACGTTGCTCGTCATCAGACATGACTGGAATCACATAGTCCTGAGCAGGTGCAACTGGCTGGGCTGGAGGTGCCCCCGGTGTCTGAATTCCATGAATAACCTGGTCAGGGGTGCGAGCGGTAGGAGTCTGAGTGCCTCCCCAGCCTGAGAAGTAGTTGTTGTAGAAGAGACAGTGACCTCCTGAGAAAGACTGGTGCACACGGTCAAGATCTGAGCCAAGGTCTCCTGAAGACATGGAATAACAATAGGAATATTAGGTGCCTGGGCTGGTCCTGCTGGAACATCTGCGGCGGGGACCTAGTCTGGAATAACAGGTGGGTATATGGGTACTGCCTCGGCTGCCATGCGGGCTGCACCTCTAACTCTACCACGGCCTCGACCCCTCGTGGGTCCAACGAGTGGCTGATCATCCTGCCTGGTAGCACGTGTCCTCACCATCTGAGAGAGAATGAAACAATAGAAGTTCAATTACCAGAATCAACAGATTCGTATGACAAGCATTCAAGAATGTGAGATTTTTCCTAAGGGTTCTACAACCTCTCAAAGATAAGTACAAACGTCTCTGTACCGATCCGCAAGACTCTACTAAACATGTTCATGACTGGTGATACCTATGTAACCTAGGCTCTGATACCAACTTGTCACGACCCCAAACCGCCTCGCCATGATGGCGCATATCGCAGTACTAGTCTAGCTAATTCGATATTTATAGCATAAAAGACCTTTTTCATTAGTTCGTTTACTAATCAGATAATATCATAAACCTTCCGTTTAAGTATTTCAAGACAAGCGAAAATATGTAAAACATTAAAACGCTACCCGATCTCGGAGTTACTAGTTATGAGAAACTAGAATACAAATCTAATATTGTCTACTCAATACAAGATGAGTCTGATAAAAAACAAATACTAAAAGATAGAAAGAAGAAAAGCAAGGTTGCGGACGTTGTGGAGCTACCTCGCTAACTCCGGGATGCTCTAAAAGACAAGATCAGCCCTCACTCATAGGCCCTGGCACCTGGATCTACACAAGGTGCAGGAAGTAACTTGAGTACGCCAACTCAGTAAGTAACAATTATAACTAAAGACTGAGTGCAGTGACGGGCATTTAAAATCATATAAATCTCATAACATAAGAATCTCAGTGGAAATAACAAGATCAAATCAGTAAATAGATTCCGAATATCTTGTGAAAACTCCAGTTTCAATGAAAATTGTTTAAAATATTTGTTCAACATTTTCAATAGAAGCTCAGTGTAAAAGAAGAGTGCAAAAATAGTAATTTCATAAAACAAGCCCCTCGGGAAAAGTACCACTCATATATAGCCCCTCGGGCAAGCGTCTCAGTCACTCATGACTCAACTCTCATCAATCAACACTCACACTCAGCACTCACGCTAAATAGGTACCTTATAATAATCGTTGCGGCGTGCAGCCCGATCCATAAATATATAGTCGACTGCGCTCACTGGGAGTGTGCAGACTCTGGAGGGGCTCCTACAGCCCAAGCGTTATATCGCTGCAGCGTGCAGCCCGACCCAATATCGTTGCAGCGTGCAGCCCGATCCAACATATCACTGCAGCGTGCAACCCGATCCATATATGTATATATAACATTGCAGCGTGCAACCCGGTCCATAAATATCGTCACAATCTGGCCCTCGGGCTCACTCAGTCATCAACCTCACAAGTCACTCGGGCATTTCAGTACAGACTCAGGGGACTCAGCCCAAAATAACTTTCATATATTTAAAATAGAGTGATGAACAGTATTAAACAATAAACATGTATAAATCATGACTGAGAATATATTTTCTATCAAAGCAGTGTGAGGATAATAGTAAAATACCTCCTAAGGGTCCAAACAGTACGACACAAGGCCCCAAACGTGGCATTCAGCCCAAGTTAACAAATTCATTTCTAAAACACATAGATATCATATAGAGTTTATCAAAATACACAACTCTACAGTTGCCACGGGACGAACCAAGTCACAATCCCTACTGTTGCACGCCCACACGTCTGTCACCTAGGATGTGCGTCGCCTCATTTATCAAAATAGTACGAAGTTCCGGGGTTTCATACCCTTAGGTCAAGATTTACAATTGTTACTCACCTCAAACCGGACGAAAGTCTACTCTGCAATGCCCTTGCGGCTTGACTCGACCTCGAATCACCCCGAATCTATCCAAAATCAGTATCACATCATTAATACTTGCTAAAGGAACAAAGCCCAAGTGAAAATTCTCAAATTAAATAAAAATTCCCGACATTGGCCCAAACCCGACCCCCGGGCCCACATCTCGGAATCCGATAAAATCATAAAACTAGAATCCTTATCCTCCCACGAGTCCATACATACCAAAATTACCAAAATCTAACTTCGTTTGACCCCTCAATCATCCAAATTTAACTCTCAAATTCCAAGCCCTAATTCCCTAGGTTCCACCCCTAATTCCAATAAAATTTCATGATTAATCTACTGAAAATCACCATAGAATCGAGTTTTAGGTTCAAAAATATTACCTCAACGTGTTTCCCTTTGAATCCCTCTTCAAAATCCATCAAAAGCTTCAATCCCGTTTTAAAAAATGGTGGAAATGGGAATTTTTTTTTGCGAAGGGTCTAATTTATTCCTTCTGCCCAAACTTTTTGCACCTGCGGCCTATTTCTCGCCCCTGCAGGACCGCACCTGCGGCCAAGGCGTCGCACCTGCGAAATCCACTAACTCGCCAGCTTCCGCACCTGCGCTCCATGCCTCGCACCTGCGGTCTCCCAGGTGCGGCCAAACTTGCACACCTGCGCTCGACCCTCAGCTTCCAAATTTCCGCATCTGCACACTTTCCCTCCGCGCCTGCGACCTCGCACCTACGGCTCCCCAATCTGGAGGTGCGGAAAACACCAGAAGCCCAAAAACATGAAAAACTGCAATCTTTCAACTCCCAAAACCATATCCGTTAACCACCCTAAACACACCCGAGGCCCTCGGGACCTCAACCAATAATACCAACAAGTCACATACCAACATACGAACTTAGTCGAACCTTCGGAACACTCAAAACAACATCAAGATACCAAATTCCGCCAACGATGCCGAAACATACCAAACCTCATCCGAATGACCTGAAATTTTGCACACATGTCCCAAACGACACTACGAACCTATCCCAACTTCCAGAATTCCATTTCGACCATGATATCAAATTTTCTACTGCCGACTGGAAATCGTCAAAAATCCAATTTTGCCAATTCAAACCTAATTCTACCACGCACTTCCGAATAACATTCTTAACCCACTCCTAAGTCCAAAATCACCTAACGAAGCTATCTGAACCAGAAAAACCAAATTCCGAGATCATTTACCCATAAGTTAACTTCCGGTTGACTTTTCCAACTAAATAACCAACTTAAGAGATTAAGTGTTTCATTCTTCGCCAAAATCACTCTGAACCCGAGCCAACTGACCTGACACAACATAATAGAGCTGAACCACATGTAATGAAGCAGAAACGGGAAAAATGGAGCTAAAACTCTCGGAACGACCAATTGGATCGTTACAAAATCAAATATGGGGGAGGGGTCATACTTTCCCCGCCCGCTTAGATTCATAAGTCTAAATGATTAAGGGCACATAATCTGTAATAAACGTGAAATCTGCTAATTTTCATTCTCAGGTTTCTAATCACATGAATGAGACTTAACTTCTTAATTATCATAAGAATAGTGAACCAGAAATCAGATTGTGATTGGTTTGAGGATTTCGACCTTGAACTTGAAAAGGTTCTATATATATATATATATATATATATATAAAA
>ML251599.1:1235-35862 GCA_005239495.1 Nicotiana undulata | reverse complement strand
GGGGGGGGGGAGGTGACGTTGAGCAGCAGCTCTCTTTTCCGGCGAGTAAGGAATGGAGAAGAGGAAGAAAGGGGAGGGGGAAAACGGCGTTGGTCTTAGGAATTAGGGGGAGAGAGAAACGTGGGATATATGGACACCTTTAATTAAGGAGTAAAAAAGTGCCCATTAATTATACCCCTAAATTAATTATGGTATATAATTGGTAATTTGGTATACTAAGTGTAATTATATCAAACCTTAAACATTGAGGGTAATAAGGTTTCCTATGTGGCATAGGAATGTAAAAATTCCTTTAAATTATTCATTTTAAGGTAGCATTATGAACCCAAAAAAAGAAGCCTCGGACAAATCCCGCTTGTACGTACAATCCCTATTATTGGTTAGTTGTTTTTAGTTGAACTCGTTTATATAAAATCTTGGGTTCGTATCTGAGACAATGTCTTGGTAACTTATATGTATTGAGCATATAAGATATGAAGGCTAATGGCTAATGAGTAAATCAGTTATCTCTAATTCGAAGTTCAGAAATTTTAAAAATTAAATCTAATACTTAATTCGTAATCTAAAAGTCCAAATCAAACATTCAAAAAGTTCGAATTTCGAATTTGTCCAAACTATACCTATCCCTAATAGCTTCACCTCTGCTTTCCCCTATCTCTCTATGTAATAGGAAATATTTATTAAAAAAACAACCATATGATATCTTTCTAGCTCTTTCTTGAAATTTCTTAAACCTAGTTTATCTTGTACAGTTTAAAAATATTTTTAATCTTTTCCTATGAATTATGTTAGTGTATTTACATTTTATTATTAAAATAAATTCTCATAACTCTCATTACTCCATGATATAGAAAATGGCCATAATTCTTATAACTCTCACTACTCCATGATATAGAAAGTGACCATAACTCTTTTGTAACTCTTCTCCCATATTCTACCACTAATTATCCACGTTCTCCATGATGTCATAACTTATTACTCCAATTTCTTCCAATTTAATCTAAGGAAGAATTCCTACACCTATAAATAGGAGTCTTTCTTCCATTTTGTGGTATGAAAAAATAATTGTAGAGTATTTCTATAAAGTGATGTTAAAATTATGAAAAAAAAAGAAGAAGAGAGTTTTTTTACTTTTGTTGAAGGAAGGTGTGCATCTTGGTGGAGCTTTGGACTCAACAACTTGTCCAAAGTTTGTTCGAGTCATACGACGTGATCAGACTGTTATATCCTAGGGGAGACAAGTCAAGAAGAGGATTATTGTTGGACCAGTGAAAACTTTGCTGCAGTAAGCTTGAATCTCCTTAAAGAGAAGGAGATATCCGCGCCTCAATCTGAAGATATTTTATTTTCTTCATTTACTTTTTAACTGTAATTGTATTTTTACTATCAAATTATGAAGAGGGAAAAATAAGATAGCATACAGCAAAATGCCACGACAAACTAGGAAAGAGCATTGAAACAGACACTGTGAAACTTCCAGATATTGCACTTAAACGTACTACAAATTAATAATCTAAAACACTAATAAAGAAAGATGATTGCAAGCAATATGATTAAAAAAATAAAAAGGAACTACCAAAGTGATTAGTGCCTAAGCACCAACAGTCTTGGTTAGCTTTCATTCTTGTTCAAGTGGTAATTAGTGTGTGATTAACGACACGTGCAGGTAATCATCATTCTTAAATCTTAACGTTGATCCAGATTATTATTGTATTAATAAGTAAAATTGCTAAAAATATATTAGTGCATGTGAAAGATAAAGTATGAACTTTTGGCATGACGAAAAGTTTCATGGCCAAATTCGGGTCCACTGGCACATGTCCTCATTGACTGCTCCCATTAGATAGATAGCCAACACTGGAATTCTGTACTATTTTTGAATGAGATATGGAGTAAATAGTACTGGTTGTCACGCTAACACATTATCAGAGGCAGATGTATCTACGAGAACCGGTACAAGTGATCTACTTTCTTCTGTTCAAATTGTATACACGTAAAAAAGACTTTAGAATTAAATATATACCTAAATATTTCTTCATTGTCACAAAGGAGTAGTGGATCATTCATATTTTGTTCCCACTTGTTTATAATTTGGAGTCGTTTCTGCATATTACTAGTAACATATGCAGTCAAGAATAGTAATCTTTTTTCTTTCGGTACGCAAATTAAGGAAAATAACTTCTCAAGAGTATTTATAAATAATTTATATACAATAAATATGAAGTCATAAACTTTCGAACCAACAACTTTCCGAAGCCATAAATTTTATGAACTTTCGAACCGCTAAACTTTCGAAACCGCGAACTTTCAGATCCGCAGGGGGTGGGCGTGGTGCAGAAAAGCAAACAGATATTTGAAATTACAAAAAAAAAAGTTTTAGTTTTTTTTTTGTGCGGGGTGGGGGGACAGTGGTGCATAAAAACGAAAAAAATAGAAATTTGAAATTATAAAAAAAAAAGTAAAAATAATAAAAAAAATTCGCAAGGGGAAGGGGTAGGGGTAGCTGGGTGTGGGGTGGGTTGATGAGGGTGAGGAAGGTTGAGAAGAGTTTTGAAAAATATTTTCTCATCTCTTGATAAGGAAAACATTTTCCTCCAATTAGAGAAAATGAGTTCATACGAAAAATGTTTTCCAAAATATATAAACCAACCAAACATGAGAAAATTAAAAAATATTTTTCGGAAAATATTTTTCTTCGTACCAAACACACTCAAAAAGTGTTAGGACCAAAACAAGTCAGGTGTCATGCGGAAGCTAGCAGCGCAAACCTTGAACGACGATAAATCCAACAACAAAAGAGAAATATACCAAAGGGACACAAACATTTAACGTGGTTCGGTCAATTAAGTCTACGGCGGAGATGAGCAATCCACTATAATAAAAGAGAGTACAAAATATCGAGAGAACAACCTCACGAAGAGGCAAACACAAGTGACACACTACACTTGTCCCGTAAAGTTCTCGCCCTAACACTACTCTCAAACACCTTACGACTACATTGTGGATGTTACTGAAGGAGAAGGAAGGATCCTCAATTTATAGAACTCCAAACCTTTTCCTACAATAAAAAGGATTAGCAAAACATGGAATAATTATAATTTCCTTCTACAGAAAGGAAAACCTAATTATGGTAATATGTTGTCTTTTCCTTCTAGAAATAAGAAAACAAAATATGGTAATAAAATCAGGACAACCCCTAACAATTCTCCCCCTTGGCCTGAATTTTCTGACAAAATAAATCTGATCCACCTTCTTCACATAGCCGTCAACAGGTCGCATCTCCAAATCTCCGCCACAAATTTTGTCTCAACAAGAGTACTCCGGTCAAATTTCTCAGACAAAAATCTTGATTATCGTCAAATAGGTTGCGGCGACAACTAAACCTGCCAAGATGAACCTGTCTCGAACCTTGCTCTGATACCACTTGTTAGGAACAAAAAAAGTCAGGTGTCATGCGGAAGCTAGTAGCGCAAACCTTGAACGACGATAAATCCAACAACAAAAGAGAAATATACCAAAAGAGACACAAACATTTAACGTGGTTCGGTCAATTGACCTACGTCCACGACGGAGATGAGCAATCTACTATAATAAAAGAGAGTACAAAATATCGAGAGAACAACCCCACGAAGAGGCAAACACCAGTGACACACTACACTTGTCCCGTAAAGTTCTCCCCCTAAACACTACTCTCAAACACCTTACGACTACATTGTGGATGCTACTGAATGAGAAGAAAGGATCCTCAATTTATAGAAGTCCAAACCTTTACCTACAATAAAAAAGATTAGTCAAACATGGAAGAATTATAATTTTCTTCTCCAAAAAGGAAAACCTAATTATGGTAATATGTTATCTTTTCCTTCTAGAAATAAGAAAACCAAATATGATAATAAAATCAGGAAAATCCCTAACAAAACGTTATAAGCATTTTACTAAAGGCTATCACAGACCCGTATAGGTGAGCACCGTGTCACGGTGGGCAGAGCAGTGAGTTCTGGGAGCGGGATCGTGAAGTGCAACATAAACAATGGTCCATTTGAGCGCATCTTAACCATGAATCGGTGGGTATAACAGTTGGGCAAAATATTATAAATACCAAGTCACGTTGAGAGCGAGAAATTCACTTTATTTAAGGGTGTGTTCGGTACGGATGAAAATATTTTTCGGAAAATGATTTCCAATTTTTTCATGTTTGGTTGGCTTAAATATTTTAGAAAACAGTTTCCTTATCAACTCATTTTCCTCCAATTGGAGGAAAATGTTTTCCTTATCAAAAGAAGGGAAAACATTTTCCAAAACTCCTTCTCAACCTTCCCCACCCCCACATCCCCACACCCACCATCTAACCCCACCCCCTCTTTCCAAAAAGATATTTGTTTTTTCAAATTTTAGTTTTTTTTCCTTCACCACCCACCCTAACCCCCTCCCGCAAGAAAATATTATTTTTTTACTTTTTTTTTATATTTCAAATTTTTGTTTTTTCGTTTTTATTTAACTTTTTTTTATGTAATTTCAAATTTCTGTTTAAAAAATGTTTATGGCTTCATGTTTATTGTATCTAAATTATTTATGAATACTTTTGAGAAGTTATTTTCCTTGATTTGTGTACCGAACGACGGAAAATGAATCAGATTAATACTTATTTGATTTTGGAAGGGTTTTGACCTATGCACTTCAAATACTCACAGAAGGTGAGTGAGTCATGATTAAGTACATATTTTTTCATCATTTACTCATGCTCCTAAAAATCAAATCAGATAAAAGATTCCTAAATATAAAAAATAACTTCAAGAACTCAAGAGGGTGGGGGAACCTAAGGATTTGTGAGAACTTCTCTTGAGGTAAATCGCGGTACTCCCTATCATTAATATTAGAACCTTTCTGATACGAGCCTGTTGGTTAAATCAGCTGTAATTTGTTTGTGATTAGTTGCAAGTGTTAAAGAAGTCATTGAGGTAGTTAGAGTTAGTTAATATGTTACAAAATTTTGTTAGTGAGTCACGTGAGTCGCACGTGCTCGGCAGCCGAAGGAAAGAGAATTCCTAAAGTTAGTTATAACTAACTTTCCCTCTCTTCCTATATAGTCAAATTCTCTCAATTCTGTAATCATCTATGAAATGTTTTGAATAAGAAAACTCTCTCTTCTCTCTTCTCTCTCTTGTCAATTATAGAACTCTATTATCGAGTTCCATTAGAGCACACTGTTCAAGGGTAATTCTAAACAACTTACCCTTTAGGTGAGCTTGTTTTCTTCAGATTCCTTTGGTTCTTATCATTGGTATCAGAGCCCTAAATTATCGGATCTGTGATCATGGGCGGCCATAACACTAGAATGCACGAGTTGAGGAAGGAAGTCGATAACCTCAAGGAGTCGATAAAGGCAGTTACTTCATCTGTATCATAATTGTAGAAGTCAGCCGATAACAAAGTGTCCCAGGCTATGGAGGAGATTCGAAAGATGTTGGTGAGTAACTTGACCACAACTGGAGCTCACAATCATGAGCTTCCCATGGAGAACGAAAGTCCAGATGTGATAGTTCCTCTTCCCCGAGGTCAACAACCTCCTAATCGAGATTATTACATGGAGTTTCCTGTTTTTGATGGTTTAGGGTTGAAGGATTGGTTTTACAAGTGTGAACAATTTTTTTGCAGTTGAAGAAATACCTGAGGATGCGAAGGTGAAGGTAGTTACATGCAAAATGGAGGGAAGGGAATTGCAATGGCATCAATCTTATATGAAGCACAGGGTTACTAGGGATTGACCTAGATGGGGTGAGTATGTGGCTTGCTTGTATGCCAGATTTGGAGCTGAGCTATTCGATGATCCTATGGAGATTTCAAGGATCTGAGGCAGGTAAGTTCTGTACAAGAATATGTTGATTTGTTTGATTAATTGCTTACTAGGGTGGAACTATAAGAAGAATATGTTGTTAGCTGTTTTATTCGAGGTTTAAAGCCAGAAATTGGCTTACCTTCCAAGATGTTAGCACCTAGATCATTAGCTAAAGCCATTAGTCTAGCTAAGATTCAGGAGCAAACACTAGTGGTACAGAGAAAAGTCTTTATGATTCCATCAAACCCCTCCTATTCAACTAAGAATATCCCAAAATTTTCATCTGTTACCCCCTAACCTCTGCAATCAAATAGCCAAATAACTCCTAGATTTAGTCAACCTTTCAACAAACATTCCAGTTCCCAACCTTTATCTGTCAAACCTGCCTATAGAAATGCTAAAAGATTAACACCCGCTGAGAGGAGGAGAGGAGAAGTAAGGAACTTTGCTACAACTGTGATGAAAAATATAGTTTTGGTCATGTGTGTAAAAATAGGAGACAATTGTTCTCTATAGAGGTGGAGGATGGATTAGAAGAAGTGGAGTTAGAGCAAGAGGTCATACTGGATCCAGCAGAATTATTGACCATGATTGGTCAAGGATTGGAAACTGATGCTGAGGGATCTATTCTGCCCCATGTGTCAGTACATGCTATGAATGGTCTACATGATTTTAGTACTTTGAGGGTGACTATGTCCGTCAAAGGCAAGGCTGTGCAAGTTTTGATTGATACTGGCAGCACTCACAATTTTTTGGATCTTAATACAACCAAGAAATTAGAATGTGTATTAACAGCCATAGCCCCCTTTGATGTATATGTAGCTGATGGGAAAAAGGTGCAAAGCTACTACATCTGTAAGAAATTGATGTGGAAAATGCAAGGGATGTCTTTTGATTCTTAAATGTTGGTATTACCAATTGGAGGGTGTAGCATGGTTTTGGATATTCAATGGTTAGTTACATTGGGAGACATTGTGTGGAACTTTAAGAAGCTGAGGATAGAGTTCAACATCTTGGGTCACAAGGTGTCATTAAGGGGAGTACAACCTTCTGCAACCAGAATGATTCCACAACGCAGCATGGACAAGTTATTGGCAAAGCCTACAGAGTTCTGCATGATCTCTGTAGGTATGTTCATTGAGCATCACCAGCAAGGAATGGAGATCAGCTTGTTAGCAATGGAAAGCTTACCCAAGGAGCCTAGTTTGAGCTGGGAATTGCAAGCCTTTTTACAACAGTATAATGATCTGTTTGAGGAACCAAAGCAACTTCCTCCTTCTAGATTGCATGATCACAAGATTACACTGAAGGAAGGTACTTCCCCTATCAACATTAGACCTTATAGATATCCTAATATACAGAAAAATGAAATTGAAAAAATGGTGAATGAGATGCTAGTTTCTGGAGTTATCAGGCTTAGTACTAGTCCATATTCTTCTCCTATTGTGATGGTCAAAAAGAAGGATGGTTCCTGGCGTTTGTGTGTGGATTATAGGGAGTTCAACAGCTGCACAGTCAAGGACAAGTTCCCTATCCCTGTAATTGAAGAGTTTCTTGATGAACTAAATGGTGCTAAATACTTTTCTAAGTTAGATCTAAGGGCTGGTTATC
The DNA here is from genome assembly GCA_005239495.1 of Nicotiana undulata. Lineage (NCBI taxonomy): Eukaryota > Viridiplantae > Streptophyta > Magnoliopsida > Solanales > Solanaceae > Nicotiana > Nicotiana undulata. Next base: position 28,415 of record ML251599.1, on the reverse strand, counting down.
ACCAAATTAGGATGTTTGAACCAAACATACCTAAAACTGCCTTTAGAAGTCATCATGGCCATTATGAATTCATGGTTATGCCCTTTGGGCTAACTAATGCTCTATCTACTTTCCAAAGCTTAATGAACTAGCTTTTCCAGCAATTCCTCAAAATATTTCATATTATTTTTCTTTGATGATATCCTCATATATAGTCAGAGTTGGGATGATCACCTACTGCATTTGGAAGAGGCTTTTAAGGTGTTGAGATATCACACTTTGTTCATTAAGCAAAGTAAATGTGCTTTTGGTGTCACACATATTGATTATTTAGGACACATTATTTCTAAACATGGTGTTTTTATGGACCATCAAAAAATACAAGGAGTGATGGATTGTCCACTGCCTTCCTCTATCAAGAGCTTAAGGGGATTCTTAGGGTTGACTGGGTACTATAGGAGGTTTATTAAGGGTTATGGTGTGATTGCAAGACCTTAATATACTTGCTGAAGAAAGGGAATTTTCAATGGGATGATGCATCCACTACTGCCTTTGAAGAATTAAAGAAGGCTATCACTTCAGCACCTGTCTTAGCCTTGCCAGATTTCTCAAAAACTTTCACAGTGGAGACTGATGCCTCTGGTGAAGGAATTGGAGCTGTTTTGGCACAAGACAACAAACCTATTGCTTTCTTTAGCAAGGGGTTATCAACCAAGAATAGGGCACTATCAGTCTATGAAAGAGAGCTGTTGGCCTTAGTATCTGCTGTGCAGAAGTGGAGACCATATTTGTTGGGAAGGCCATTCATAATTAGGACTAACCACCATAGACTTAAGTACCTCTTGGAGCAGAGGATTACTACCTCTAGTTAACAGAAATGGTTAGTCAAGCTACTAGGCTATGACTACTCGATTGTCTACAAGAAGGGAAAATAGAACATTGTGGATGATGCTTTGTCAAGGAATGGAGAAGATATTCAGTTGTTTAGCATTTCCAGTATCAATTCAACTATTTTGGAGTCAGTCAAAGCTTCCTGGACCATTGATCCTAAACTTCAGCAACTTATCAAAGCCCTACAAGAAGGGAAAACCACTAAGCCTTACTACAAGTTCACCAATGGAATTCTGAGTAGAAAGAAAAAATTGGTGGTTGGTGATGATAACATGGTGAGATCTCAGCTCTTATCTTATTATCATGACATCTCTATAGGGGGGGTCATTCAGGCATTACAGCCACTTTGAAGAGGCTGAAACAAGACTTCTACTGGAAGAAGATGAAGCAAGATGTTTACAACCATATAAGGAGTTGTGATGTGTGTCAGAAGTGCAAAAATGAAAATGTGGCTTATCCAGGGCTGCTTCAGCCCCTACCTATACCAGATAAGGTGTGGCAAGACATTTCAATGGATTTTATTGAAGGACTTCCTAAGGTTGCTGGAAAGGAAGTGATTTGTAGTGGTGGATCGTTTGAGCAAGGCTGCCCATTTCATAGCTCTTAAACACCCTTATACTGCCTTGGAGGTTTCCCAGGTGTTCATGGATCAGGTGTTTAAACTTTATGGAATGCCTAAATCCACAGTGTCTGATAGGGATGCTGTGTTTACAAGCAAGTTTTGGAAGGAATTGTTCAAACTACATAAGGTTTCCCTACTGACTTCTACAACCTATCATCCTCAAACGTATGGTCAAACTGAAGTGGTTAATAGATGTGTGGAATGTTATCTGAGATGCATGACATTTGAGAAGCCAAAGACTTGGCCACAGTGGTTACCATTAGCAGAGTGGTTGTACAATACCACTTATCATTCCAACACCAATATGACTCCTTATGAAGCAGTTTATGGTCAGAAACCCCCTCCCTTAATTCCATACATGAGTTTTGACTCTCAACTGGACTTGGTGGATCGAAGTCTACAAGCTAGGGAAGCTACCCTCAGGTTGCTGAAGTCTCAGCTGGAAAAGGCTCAGAATAGGATGAAGGTTCAAGCTGACAAGGGAAGAACTGACAGAACCTATTTTGTGGGTGATTGGGTTTATGTGAAACTACAACCTTATAGGCAACTTTCCCTTACATCCCATGGTTTTCAGAAGCTTTCTCCTAAGTTCTTTGGTCCTTTCAAAATCGTTGCAAAGTTTGGAGCTGTGGCTTATACATTGGAGTTACCTATTGGGTCGAAAATCCATTCTACTTTTCACATCTCTCAACTGAAAAGGAAGATTGGTTCTCACTCAGCCACAGTCACTTTACCTGTGGTACTATCATATGAGGGTCATGTTCTATTGGAACCTGAGGCTGTAAATGGACAGACATATGATTCAGAGGAATAGACGAGTTGTTTCTCAAGTTTTGATTAAGTGGTTTAATGCTGCTCCTGAAGACTGCACATGGGAGGATTACTATACTCTTAAATAGAGATTTCTCTTGTTTGATCCTTGATGACATGGATTATCTGTACAGGGGGGTAATTGATACGAGCCTATTGGTTAAATCAGATGTAATTAGCTTGTGATTAGTTGCAAGTGTTAAAGAAGCCATTGAGGTAGTTAGAGTTAGTTAATCTGTTACAAAAGTTTGTTAGTGAGTCACGTGAGTCGCACGTGCTCGGCAGCTGAAGGAAAGAGAATTCCTAAAGTTAGTTATAACTAGCTTTCCCTCTCTTCCTATATAGTCAAATTCTCCCAATTGTGTAATCATCTATGAAATGTTTTGAATAAGAAAACTCTCTCTTCTCTCTTCTCTCTCTTGTCAATTACAGAACTCCATTGTCGAGTTTCATTAGAGCACACTGTTCAAGGGTAATTCTGAACAATTTACCCTTTGGGTGATCTTGTTTTCTTCAGATTCCTTTGGTTCTTATCACTTTTGGCAGTACAATGATTGCGGAGAAAATTGGTCGAACAAAGAGTTTGGGTTAATAGTTTTAGCCAGTTAAATTGTAGATTCAAAAATTGATTGCATCAGATTATTGAGAGAGATCTTATACAATTGATTCAAGTTAAGTTGAGGATACTTCCCCAAGTCAAGTTGTCATATAAGATTCTTATTAATGTGGTAATGTTAAGAGGGGGAGAAGTGATTAACCTCAAACGAGCACGACTGCCACTGTGACCAGGGTTTGCTACCCCATGATTGCAGTGTTAATTATTTTGTTGGAAAAATAGATTGACACTCCCATGTCCGTATTGCCAGATCTCATGTATGCAAGGCCATGGATTAATTGTCGAGGAGATAGACTGCCACTCCCAAGTGTGTGTTTCCAGGTCTTCATGTACGCAGGGCCACAGTGTGAAAAACTTTACTATTAATTAAAAACGTTATTTCTTTAAAAATAACTCAGTTTTCTGCTAGTTTTTTGTTATCAACTTCGGTTTTAGATTTAGTTTCAATCTTAGATTTTAGCATTTTATTTCATTTGCCTAGCTCAGACTAGTCTTGTCATCCCATTAGGAGATTGCCAACAAGGCTTATGTGATATCCTATCGGCGATACTTAGACCGATTGAGCCTGCTACATCGTATGACATGTGTTGAGGATGTAGGGGACGAGTTTCTTGATTGCTAGTTCCAGGCTTTGCCATCAAGCTATCATAAATCATTAATTTTTTCCATTCTTAGTGGTCTCTTCCTAGACTTTATGTTACTATTAGACATTTATGTTATTTTTTGGGAATAACTCAAAAACTTTATATTCAAGTTTTAATTATTTGAGGCCCATGACTTGTTGGTGATTCCGTACTTAGATGTTTTGGAGATTTCATTTACTATATTACCAAACATATTAGGAGTTTTAGAGATGATCAAAATTGATATTTTAAGCTAATTGCTTCTGTTAAAATAATTTTAAAAGTAACTATCAGTTGGTTAGAAGATGATTCTGTCACGACTTGAAATCCTAACCAATCGGAACCGTGATGTCACCTAACAATACTTTCTAGGCAAGCCAACACACAACAAATAAATAGGAAGAACCTATATAAAAGACTGACAATAGAACAATAACATAACGTAAAGGCGAATTTGAAATAAATATGATAAGACTAAATCCAAATATCTAACGTAAACCATCCCAAGATGAGGAGTCACAAGTACATGAGCTTCTAGATTATACTAAATACAATATTTTAAAAGGAAATACAATTTTGTCCGAAACAAAATGGAAACAACACATTGGAACTAGAAAGTGACTCTAAGTCCTGCGAACGAAATACAGCTCTACCTTGAATCACCGCCTGTTATCTACTAAGTATCTCTCGAGACTCCGTTGGTACCAATATTCATATTTTCTCAAGAAGTGTAGAAGTGTAGTATGAGTACAACCAACCCAATGTACTCAGTAAGTGTCAAGCCTAACCCCGACAAGGTAGTGCCGAGGCTAGGATAAGACACCTACTAAAAACTTGTCCAGTTATATATGAAGAAGTGACAAAATAACAGATAAAGAGTCAAATATGACAATATAATAGGGGTATGTAAAGGGAAAAATAAATGAAAACAATAAGCAAAGAATTACAAACTAAACCTCTTTCCAAATTGAATAACAAAAACACAGAGCCAAGTTCACATATCAAGTATCAATATAAATTGCAACAAAATCAACAATTTTTTTACGGCATCATCTTTCGTTCTTTTACTCTCATTATCTTGTAATAAAATAATAAAGCAAGTGGAATCACACTTCGTACTTTTAATCATCCTCACATGATAATAACAGTAAAGCAAGTGCACCGCATCACCCTTCGTATTTTTACTCTCATCCTCACATGATAATAATATCAAAGCAAGTGTACGACATCACCTTTCGTTCTTTTAATATCATCCTCACATATAAACTAAGATAGCAATTTCACGGCATCACTCGTCGTGATTTATCCTCACGTTCACTCAAGCAATAATATCAATATGCAAATAAGGCACGACAACATCCTTCGTGCTTGTAACAACCCGGTCAGTCGTTTTGAGAGTTAGCACCCTGATCCCCTAATAACTGCTTCTCCCATGTCTATTTATGTGATTGGAACTTGTCGGAGTGTTGAGTGGTAAAATTCGGAGTGATTTTGGACACGTAGTCCTTAAATGTGGATTTAACTTTAGAAATTAAGTCGTAGCTAGTACTCTGTGAAGACGGATCCGGAATGGAATTTCCTTGACTCCGTTAGCTCCGTTGGGCAATTTCTGGGTTAGGAGCGTGTTCGGAATGTGTTTTCGAGGCCGGTTGTAGATTTAGGCTTGAATTGGCGAAAGTTGGAATTTCGGCGATTTCGGCCGATAGGTGAAATTTTGATATCGGACTCGAAATGAAATTACGAAAGCGCCAACAGATCCATAATTCCATTTATGACATGTGAGCAAAATTTGAGGTCATTCGGATGAGTTTTGACGTGTTTCGGCATCGAATGTGAATTCTAGAAAATTTATATGTTCTTGACTTTGATGTTATGAGGTGTGTGTTTAAGGCTCGACCAAGTTTTAATGAGGTATTAGGGTGGACTGGTAATTGTGGTTGAGGTCCCGGGGGTCTCGCGTGTGTTTCGAGTGCCCAAACGGGCATTTTTGGCCTTATAGACTTAGCTGGTTTTTATGGTTTTTCAACAACAGTATTTTGCTCTCTGTGATCGCAAGGGTTCACCCGCGACCGCGTAAGGTAAAATGGGAGGTCCTGCCATTTGTTCTCTGCAATCGCAAGAAGAGGTCCGCGATCGCAGAGTGTTGGAACCTTGATCTTCGCGATCGCATGACATCGCGGTCGCATATTGTATTAGTGGTCTAGGGAAGTTCCAATATTTCTTCTACGCGGTCCCGTCATGAAGGTCTGCGATCTCAGGCACGTAATTGCGATTGCGATGAAGGATTTTGGGCGCGTGGCAGAATGCTCTCCGCGATCGCGACTATTCGTCCGCGATCGCATAGAAGAAATGCCTTGGCAGTCTTTTAGAAACCCAATTCCGAGGGTTTAAGTCTATTTTCACCATTTTTGATTTTGATAGCTCGGGAGGGGAGATTTGTGAAGACTTTTGAACCTGGCCAATTTAGTTAAGTGATTTCTGTCCATTATAGATCAATTTCCATGATTCCAATCTTAAATTCAACCTTTAATTTCGAAACTTTTGGGTAGAAAATGGGAAAAATGGGATGAACTTCATAGACCTTGAGTTTTGATTGGGTGTTTGACCTACTATTTGAGAGATTCTTATATGGTTAGACTCGTGGGTGAATGAGTGACCGAAAAATATGATTTTTACCCGATTCCGAGAGGTGGGCCCGAGGGACTTTTTGGGCGAATTTCCTAATTTCGCGTATTAGCTTAGAAATAATTAGCTATTTTGTTCCCTTGGAGTGATATTTACATTATGCAATCGAATTGAATAGATTTGGGCCACCCGGAGTCGGATACTCGTGGCAAGAGCATGGTATTGAGTTGATTAGTGCAGTCAAGGTAAGTGGCTTTCCTAACTCTGTGTTGGGGATTTCCCTTAGGCATTTTTATACTAATTTTACTATGTGGACGACGTGTACGTGAGGTGACGAGTGCATACACGGGTCATGGTTGCTAAATTCCCGCTTTTCCTTCCATGACATAACTCATTTCATTCCTATATTACTGCTTCATGTTATAACTGATTAGTTAGCATAGGAATGAGCATACCTACCTGTTATAACTTGAATTCCCCCTACTTGCTAATATTTTCTCCATGCTTAGGTAGTTTTACCTTATTCTTGCCTATTGTTTTCTTGAATTTTTTTAATTAAGCCGTATCCGATAGGATTCTGCATTTCATATTTTAATTGGGACTACGCACCGAGATCCGGGAGCTTTCCCCCTGTACTCCATTGCATGTTTAAATTGGGACTACGGACTGAGATCCGGGAGCTTTCCCCCTGTACTGCATTGCATATTTGCGGTTAAGATATATGTTGTGCTGAGCCGAGGGATTTTCTTTATTATTTCTTTCAGTTTTTCCTTTAAATTCTGCTTATTTTAGCTATTTATATGTCATTGTTCAAACTTATAACTGTCTTATTTTCAAACTCAGTAGAGCCTTAACCTGACCTCGTCACTTCTTGACTGCGGCTTGGCACTTACGGAGTACCAAATGTGTAGTACTCAAGCCCTTTCTTGCGCATGTTTTTCCCATGTGCAGATCCAGATACCATTACACAGCGTTTTGGCTAGGAGTACTACAACAATTGTTAGGAGACCGCGAGGTAGTTCTGCAGCGTCCGCAGAATCCCACGTGTCCCCATCTACTCTACTACAGATTTAGGAGATAGACATATACTCATTTTCTTTATTCCGTTGTATAGAGCTATAGTTGTATAAAGCTTGTGACTTGGTGACATTCTGGGTTTTGGTAAAGTAAAAGATGTAGATGCCGAGCGGAAAACTTTTATAGTGTTACTTCATCTTTACTGTTTTGTTATTATTTGTCTTATTTTTCCGTAATTTAGGCTTACCTAAACGTAGACATTAGGTGCCGTCATGAGACCCTTCGGAGGGTAAATTCGGGTCGTGACAAGTTGGTATAAAAGCATCTAGGTTCATAGGAGTCACAAGTCAAAAGCCGGTTTATTAGAGTCTCGCGAATCGGTGCGGAGACGTCCGTGTCTATCTGCGAGAGGCTATGTAACTGTTAAGAACAATCATATTCTTTGGAATTCCGTATCGTGCTAGTTATTGTCATCCAAATTCTCATACTCTATTCCATTCTTGCTTACAGATGGTTCGTACTCGTACCGGACGTACTGATGACCAGGCACCCGAGCCCCCAGCCAGAGACGTCAAAGGCAGGGGCCGGGGCAGAGGACGAGCACGCGGTGCAGTCCGAGAACCGACGAAAGCAGAGGTAGTGGATCCCCTAGCAGCCATAGTTGGAGGGGCACAAGAGGTCCCCACTATTACTCCAGCCCTCCAGGAGACATTGGCTCAGTTTTTGAGTGCCTTCTGTACTCTGTCTCAAGCGGGACTACTTCTGATAGCCCCAGCTATAGCCCAGGCCGGGGAAGGGACACAGACTTCCGCAGCCCGTACTTCTGAGCAGAGGGTTCATATTGGGCAGGTTCCACAGTATATTCCTATGCCCCCAGCAGCTCCAGCTCAGCATGAGACTAGGATAGCTGTTCCTGAGGCAGAGCAGCTCCGACTTGAGAGGTACAAGAAGTACCACCCACCTGAGTTCCGCGGACTAGCTTTAGATGACGCCCTGGGTTTTCTTGAGGGGTGTCATCGCATTCTCTGCACTATGGGTATTGTGGAGACGAGTGGGGTTTCTTTCACTGCTTTCCAGCTGAAGGGAGCAGGTTATCAGTGGTGGCGTGCTTTTGAGCTGAGTAGTCCGGACGAGGCAGCTTCACTTACTTGGGCTCAATTCTCAGAGATGTTCTTACTCGAGTTCGTCCCTCAGAGCCTCAGGGACGCTTGGTGTGCAGAGTTTGAGTAGCTACGCCAGGGTACCATGACTGTGTCAGAGTATGCAGTCCATTACAACGATTTGGCTCGCCATGCACCAACTTTGGTTGTCACTGTCAGAGAGAGGGTTCGGCGCTTTATTGAGGGGCTCCACCCAGTATTCGGACCAGCATGGCCAGAGAGCTGGAGACAGATATCCCTTATCAGCAGGCCGTGAGTATTGACCGAAGGATTGAGACCATGTTAGCCCGGGACAGGGATAAGAGAGAGACCAAGAGGTCTCGAGAGACTGGTCATTTTTCAGGAGCCCGTGCACCAGCAACACGCTATGGTAGGGGTTTTGTGAGTCGCCCCGTTCATTCAGCTCTTCCAGCAGCCAATGGTATTCCAGCTCCTTCCAGACCTCAGGAGCCTCATTATGCACCACCAGTATCTCAGGTGCCTCATGCTCGAGGTGTTATCACCGGCCAATCCAGTAGGCCAATTCAGAGTCAGCATCAGCCGCCACGTCCTCCGAGGGGTTGTTTTGAGTGTGGTGACCCTCGTCATGTGATCAGAGATTGCCCAGAGCTAGGAGGGGTGCACCACCTCAAACTTATCAGGTTCCACGCCTACTAGGCCCTCCAGCTATTCTTCCAGCCCCAGATGCTACCCCATCATCTCAGGCAGCTCGAGGTGGAGGTCGAGGAGGTCGAGGTTGCCCTAGAGGGGGAGGACAGGCCAGGTACTATGCTCTTCCAACCCGTTCAGAGGCTATTGCTTCAGATTCAGTCATTACAGGTATTGTTCCCGTTTGTCATAGGGATGCATCGGTATTATTTGACCCAGGCTCTACATATTCGTATGTGTCTTCTTATTTTGCTTCCCATATGGGGATATCTCAAGATCCATTGAGTTCCCTCATTTATGTTTCTACTCCTATGGGAGATTCTCTTGTGGTGGACCGCGTATATCGGTCGTGTTTGATTGTTATCAGTGGTTTTGAGACCAGGGCTGATTTATTATTACTCAGTATGGTAGATTTTTATGTTATATTGGGTATGGACTGTTTTTCTCCCTACTATGCTATTCTTGATTGTCACGCCAAGACTGTGACGCTGACTATGCTAGGACTACGGAGGTTAGAGTGGAGAGGTTCCTTAGAGTATACTCCCCGTCGAGTCATTTCTTTTCTTAAGGCTCAGCGGATGGTTGAGAAGGGGTGTGATGCGTATTTGTCTTATGTGAGAGATGTTAGTGCTGAGACCCCTACAGTTGAGTCTATCCCCATTGTTAGGGACTATCCTGATGTTTTTCCAACTGATCTTCCGGGTACGCCGCCCGACAGAGATATTGATTTCGACATTGACTTGTTGCCGGGCACTCAACCCATTTCCATTCCTCCCTATCGCATGGCTTCTCCTGAGTTGAAGGAGCAGTTACAGGAGATGCTTGAAAAGGGATTCATCAGACCTAGTGTATCGCCTTGGGGTGCTCCGGTATTGTTTGTGAATAAAAAGGATGGTTCAATGCGTATGTGTATTGACTACCGACAACCGAATAAGGTGACAGTGAAGAACAAGTACCCACTGCCCCGCATTGATGATTTATTTGACTAGTTACAGGGTGCTAGGGTGTTCTCTAAGATTGATCTTCGTTCGGGCTATCATCAGTTGAAGATTCGGGGGCCGAATATCCCGAAGACTGTCTTCAGGACCAGATATGGCCACTATGAGTTCCTTGTTATGTCATTTGGGCTGACCAATGCCCCAACAGCCTTCATGCACCTGATGCATAGCGTATTTCGGTCGTATCTTGATATTTTTGTCATCGTGTTCATTGACGACATTCTGGTATATTCTTGGTCCCAGGAGGACCATGAGCAGCATTTGAGGATCGTAGACATTGCGAGAGAGGAAGTTGTATGCCAAATTTTCTAAGTGTGAATTTTGGTTTGATTCTGTGGCATTCTTAGGCCAAGTGGTATCTTCGTATGGGATCAAGGTAGACCCGAAGAAGGTAGAGGCGGTGCAGAGTTGGCCTAGACCATCTTCAGCTACTGAGATCCGCAGTTTCCTCGGTTTGGCTGGGTATTATCGCCGTTTTGTGGAAGGGTTTTCATCCATTTCAGCGCCCATGGCCAGACTTACCCAAAAGGGTGCACCTTTTATATGGACTGAGGAGTGTGAGGAGAGATTTTAGAAACTCAAGACAGCCCTGACTACAGCTCCAGTGTTAGTATTACCCACAGGTTTAGGGTCCTATATAGTCTATTATGATGCTTTGAGGATTGGCCTGGGAGCGGTGTTGATGCAGGACGGTAGGGGGATTGCCTACGCGTACATGCAGTTGAAGGTGCATGAGAAAAACTACCATGTTCAAGATCTCGAGTTGGCAGCGAGTGTTCACACCCTGAAGATATGGCGTCATTATTTATATGGTGTTCCCTATGAGATATTCACGGATCACCGGAGTTTGTAGCACATATTCAGGAAGAAGGATCTTAATTTGCGCCAGCGTAGGTGGTTGGAGCTACTCAAGGATTATGACATCACTATATTATACAACCTTGGGAATGCCAATGGGGTGGTCGACGCCTTAAGTCGCCGGGCGGAGAGTTTGGGTAGTTTGGCATATCTTTGTGCAGCTGAGAGGCCCTTAGCCTTGGATGTTCAGTCCTTATCCAGTCAGTTCGTGAGGTTGGATCTTTCTGAGCCTCGCTGGGTTGTTGCTTGATCTTCTCTTTATGACCTCATTCGGGAGCGCCAGTATGAGGATCCCAACCTTCGGGCTCTTCAGGGTAGAGTTCGGCAGGGTGATGCCAGGGATGTGACCATAGGTTATGACGGTGTAATGAGGATGCAGGCCGGATTTGTATGCCCAATGTAGATGGACTTCGGGAAGTTGATTCTTGAGGAGGCCCATAGATCGCGGTATTCCATCCATCAGGGTACCGCGAAGATGCACCAAGATATGAGACAACACTATTGGTGGCAAAGGATGAAGAAGGATATAGAGGAGTTTGTAGCCAAGTGTCTCAATTGTCAGCAAGTAAAATGTGAGCATCAGAGACCGGGAGGATTACTTCAGCAGATTAAGCTTCCAGAGTGGAAGTGGGAGCGGATCACCATGGACTTTGTTGGACTCCCTCGAACCTTGGGGAAGCATGATGCTATTTGGGTGATTGTGGACCGGCTGACCAAATCGGCTCATTTCATTCCAGTGTTGACTACATATTCTTCTGAGAGGTTGGCCCAGATCTACATTCGGGAGATAGTCCGGTTGCACAGTGTGCCGATGTCCATTATATCAGATCGAGGTCCTCAGTTCACCGCACACTTCTGGAGAGCCTTGCATAGTGAGTTGGGTACCCAGATAGATCTCAGCACGACATTTCACCCTCAGACGGACGGACAGTCCGAGCGCACGATTCAAATTCTTGAGGATATGCTCCGTGCTTGTGTGATGGATTTTGGAGGGTCATGGGATCGATACTTGCCTCTTGTAGAGTTTGCTTATAATAATAGCTACCAGTCCAGCATTCAGATGGCGCCGTATGATTCTTTATATGGTAGGCGGTGAAGGTCTCCAGTAGGATGGTTTGAGCCGGGCGAGGCCCGATTGTTGGGTACAGACTTGGTTCAGGATGACTTGGACAAGGTGAAGGTGATCCAGGAGAGACTTCGCACAGCTCAGTCCAAGCAAAAGAGTTATGCGGACTAGAAGGTTCATGACTTGTCATTTATGACTGGTGTTCGGGTTTTGCTTCGGGTATCGCCTATGAAGGGCGTCATGAGATTCGGGAAGAAGGGTAAGCTGAGTCCGAGGTTCATTGGCCCTTTTGAGGTATTGCAGTGGATTGGGGAGGTAGCCTATGAGTTGTCCTTGCCTCCTAACCTAGCAGGAGTTCATTTGTTATTTCACGTTTCCATTCTCCGAAAGTATCACGGCGATCCGACTCATGTTTTGGATTTCAGGTCGGTCCAGTTGGACAAGGATCTATTATATGTTGAGGAGCCTGTGGCTATATTAGACAGGCAGGTCAGGAAGCTCAGATCGAAGAATATTGCCTCAGTCAAGGTTCAGTGGAGGGATCATCCGATCGAGGAGGCGACTTGGGAGACCGAGCAGGACATGCGGAGTCAGTACCCTCATCTTTTCACAGCTTCAGGCATGTTCTATACTCGTTCGAGGACGAACGATATTCTCAAGAGGGGGAGAATGTAACGACCCGGTAGGTCATTTTGAGAGTTAGCGCCCCGATCCCCTAATAAATGCTTCTCCCATGTCTATTTATGTTATTGGAACTTGTCGGAGCGTTAAGTGGTGAAATTCGGAGTGATTTTGGACACGTAGTCCTTAAATGTGGATTTTAGCTTTAGAAATTGGGACGTAGCTAGAACTGTGTGAAGACGGATCTAGAATGGAATTCCGTCAACTCCGTTAGCTTCGTTGGGAGATTTCGGTGTTAGGAGCGTGTTCGGAATGTGTTTTCGAGGTCGGTTGTAGATTTAGGCTTGAATTGGCGAAAGTTGGAATTTCGGTGATATCGGCCGATAGGTGAAATTTTGATATCGTACTCGGAATGGAATTCCGAAAGTGACAACCAGTCTGTAATTCCATTTATGACCTGTGTGCAAAATTTGAGGTCATTCGGATGAGTTTTGACGTGTTTCGGCATCGAATGTGAATTCTAGAAAATTCAGCTTAGGCTTGAATCTATGCATATTTGATGACTTTGATTTTATGAGGTGTGTGTTCAAGGCTCGACCAAGTTTTAATGAGGTATTAGGGTGGATTGGTAATTTTGGTTGAGGTCCCAGGGGCCTCGGGTGTGTTTTGGGTGCGCAAACGGGCATTTTTGGCCTTATAGACTTAGCTGGTTTTTCTGGTTTTTCAACAGCAGTATTTTGCTCTCTGGGATCGCAAGAAGAGGTCTGTGATCGCAGAGTATTGGAACCTTGATCTTTGCGATCACATGACCTGGATCACGGTCGCATAGTGTATCACTAGTTTGGGGAAGTTCCAATATTTCTTCTACGCGGTCGCGTGGCCCCAACCGCAATCGCGTAGCTCTGGGTCGTGAGGGTCTGCGATCGCAAGCACGTAATTGCGATCGCGATGAAGGATTTTTGGCGCGTGGAAAAATTCTCTCCGCGATCGCGACTATGCGTCCGCGATCACATAGAAGAAATGCCTGGGCAGTCTTTTAAAAACCCAATTTCGAGGATTTAAGTCTATTTTCACCATTTTTGATTTTGAGAGCTCGGGAGAGGCGATTTGTGACGACTTTTGCACCTGGGCAATTTAGGTAAGTGATTTCTATCCATTATAGATCAATTTTCATGATTCCAGTCTTAAATTCAACCTTTAATTTCGGAACTTTTGGGTAGAAAATGAGAAAAAAGGGATGAACTTCATAGACCGAATAATTGAGTTTTTATTGGGTGTTTGACCTCCGATTTGAGAGATTCTTATATGGTTAGACTCGTGAATGAATGAGTGACCGGAAAATATGATTTTTATCTGATTCCGAGATGTGGGCCCGGGGGACCTTTTGGGCAAATTTCCTAATTTCGCGTATTAGCTTAGAAATAATTAGCTATTTTGTTCCCTTGAAGTGATATTTACATTATGCAATCGAATTGAATAGATTTGGGCCACCCGGAGTCGGATAATCGTGGCAAGAGCGTGGTATTGAGTTGATTAGTGCAGCCAAGGTAAGTAGCTTGCCTAACTCTGTGTTGGGGATTTCCCTTAGGCATTGTTATACTAATTTTACTATGTGGACGACGTGTACGTGAGGTGAAGAGCGCGTACACGGGTCATGGTTGCTAAATTCCCGCTTTTCCTTCCATGACATAACTCATTTCATTCCTATATTACTGCTTCATGTTATAACTGATTAGTTTGCATATGAATGAGCATGTCTACCTGTTATCACTTGAATTCCCCGTACTTGCTAATATTTTCTCCATGCTTAGGTAGTTTTACCTTATTCTTGCCTATTATTTTCTTGAATTTTTTAATTAATCTGTATCCGATAAGATTCTGCATCTCATATTTAAATTGGGACTACGGACCGAGATCCGGGAGTTGTCCCCGTGTACTGCATTGCATATTTAAATTGGGACTACGGACCGAGATCCGGGAGCTTTCCCTTGTACTGCATAGCATATTTAAATTGGGACTACGGACTGAGATCCGGGAGCTTTGCCCATGTACTGCGTTGCATATTTGCTGTTGAGATATATGTTGTACTGAGCAGAGGGCTTTTCTTTATTATTTCTTTCAGTTTTTCCTTTAAATTCTGCTTATTTTAGCTATTTATATGTCACTGTTCAAACTTATAACTGTCTTATTTTTAAACTCAGTAGAGCCTTAAACTGACCTCGTCACTACTTGACTGGGGTTAGGCTTGGCACTTACGGAGTACCGAATGTGGAGTACTCACGCCATTTCCTGCGCATGTTTTCCCCATGTGCAGATCCAAGTACCAGTACACAGCGTTTTGGCTAGGAGTACTACAACAACTGTTAGGAGACCGCAAGGTAGTTCTGCAGCGTCCGTAGAATCCCACGTGTCCCCATCTACTCTACTACATACTTAGGAGATAGACATATACTCATTTTCTTAATTCCATTGTATAGAGATATAGTTGTATAAAGCTTGTGACTTGGTGACATTCCGGGTTTTGGGAAAGTAAAAGATGTAGATGCCGAGCGGCAAAATTTTATAGTGTTACTTCATCTTTACTGTTTTGTTATTATTTGTCTTATTTTTTGGCAATTTAGGCTTACCTAGTCGTAGAGACTAGGTGCCGTCACGAGACCGTTCGGAGGGTAAATTTGGGTCGTGACAGTGCTTGTCACTCTTCCTTACCAAGAAAGCACAACACAATACCAAACAAGGTGGAAAGCCAATTCAACTTCAACAATAGTATTTGAACACAACTCATCATATAAGAGTCTTTCAAAAATTGTGCCAACAACCAATCAACAAATTTCACGTACTCGACACTCAATATCACAACAATCTCAACACAAGAAATATCATGAAAGCGAGTAATCAAAGAAGTAACACTATATTTAAAGCACGGAAGACACAATATACAAAATAACATGGTACAAGTAAGGCTAATTGCATATGTATTCATAACCAATGGCCAACGCATATACACTTATCACCTTGTATATATGCCACTTTGTTTCCCTCCAATCAAAGTTAACTAAGACACTTTACCTCTTTTCGGAAATAAGTCAATAATCCAACACAGATTTTTCATTAGAAAAATCCTCCAAAACAACCGAATCTAGCCAAATATCGTTCTAACAAGCTTCAGAAACTACCACGAATAAAAAGGTTCAATCTTTAACTAAATCGAAAAAGTCAATAAAAAGTCAACCCGAGCCCACGTGGTCGAAATCCGAGATTAAGACCAAATCTCGATTACCCATTCACTCCTGAGCCCGTATAGGTAATTTATTTTGAAATTCGACTTTTATTCGAGGGATGCAGCTCAAATTTAAATTTTTTATAAATTGTACCCAAAACCCTCAATTTATACTGTGATTTGATGATGAAATTCATGGAAAAGTGTAACGACCTGACCGGTAATTTTGAGCTTTTGTACTTCGCTCAGAAGTTTGAGAGCATGAGTAGCTCCGTATAATGTATTATGACTTATGTGAATCGTAGTTTTGGTTTTTAGGTTATTCGGAATCGATTTGGAAGAATGAATTTCATTGTTGAAGCTTTAAGTTGGAAGAGTTGACCAAGTTTGACTTTTGTGAATGTGACCCCGGAACGCAATTTTGATGGTTCTCTTACGCCAGGATCGTGATAGTGGACTCGGGCGTATGCCCATATTTACAACTGGATATTTCTAGAAGGATTCGAAACTAATTGGCGAAAACTGGAATTTGAAGAATTGGAAAAGTTCATAAGTTTGACCGAGAGTTGACTTTGAGGATATCGGATCCAGATTGTGGTTTTGGAATTTGGAATAGCTTCGTTATGTCATTTGGAACTTGTGTGAAAAATTTGAGCCCATTCTCGATTGATTTGATGTGTTTCGGCGCGAGTTTCGGAAGTTGAAAGTTAAAAGTTAATTTAAATTTGAATTGAGGTGTGATTTATCGTTTCAATATTTTTATGCATGATTTGAGGCCTCGAGAAGGTTGGTTTTATGTTAAGAGACTTGTTGGAATGTCTGGTTTTCAATGTTGGTGTGTTCGGGTTTCTGGTGCCTCGATTGGTCTTCGCAATCGCGAAGATTTGTCTGTGATCGCGTAGAGTAAATCTGGAGCATGCATTTTCTTCATTGCGGTCGCGACTGGTTAGCCGCGTTTGCATAGAGTTGGGATAGTATTCATCGCGTTGGCATTTTCATCTTCGCGTTGGCATAGAGTTGGGATAGTCTTCATCGCGTTGGCATTTTCATCTTCGTGTTGGCATTGTAGAGTTGAGCTGGGCAGGTCTTCAAGGCTTCTTCATCGCGTTCGCGAGCCTGGGGCCGCGTTCGCGTAGGTTCTTTTCAAGGCTGGGCAGTTTGTGCTTCGCGATCGCTTAGGTGGTTATGCGATCGCGTAGTGTATTTTCAGGGGCAGTGCATTTTGTTCTTCGCGATCGCGAGGTTATTTCCGCGATTGCGATTCATTAATTCGCCAATGGTTATAAAGTACTCTATTTTTGAGGTTTAGACCATTTTTACAAATTTGGGGCTATGGAGATCAGATTGAGACGATTGTTGAAGCAAGTTTTACTATGTGGATTGAGGTATTTGTTCTCTACTCATTTTTTATTTTATATCATGAACCTATCTTCATTTTCGGCATTTGATTGAGGGTTCCAAAAGAGATAATTGAGGGTTTTGACTAAAGTTCCATAGAGCAATTCTTGAGTGAAACTAGTATGGTTGGACTCGTATGAATGGGTTGTCGGATTTTGTGAATTTTGTCGAGTTCCAAGGTGCGGGCCCGGGTTTGACTTTTGGGTGGATTTTGGGCTTTTGATTAAACTTTATCATTAAGAATTGTTTCCTTGGACTTTATTTGATGTATTTGAGTTGCTTTTGACTAGTTTCAAGTCGTTTGAAGGTCGATACGCGCGAGATGGCCTTTTTGAGCATTGTTCGGCTTGTTCGGTATTGGATTTGGCTTGCTCGAGGTAAGTAACACTTCTAAACTTGGTGTTGAGGGCATGAAACTCCGAATTGCGTGCTATGTGACTGATGTTGAGGTGATGCGCATGCTAGGTGACGGGCGTGTGGGAGTGCACCGTTGAATTGTGTAGGCTTAAGTTAACATTTTTACTATACTCTCTGTGTTAGAGTACTTGAGCTGTAATTTATACTAGAAATCATGTTTAGTCTATATGTTTTCTCCATTTTGACCCACAATGGTCGTTCCTTGCTGTTGAGTTATTTGTTTAATTGTAGTTATGTATTGAGTCGTATTCATTATTACATATCATATATCAGTCTCTCTTATTGTATATTGTTGCATCTCATATCATTAACTTGGGCTGCTTAGCATGAGTGTTGTGAGCCCGAGAGACCGGAGAGATTGATGAGTGAGTGAGGCCGAAGGCCTGATTGTGAAGATATTGATACTATAGCACGTGAGTTGTCCGTGCAACACGAGAGTTATACGTGCAGATCCAGATATTGATACTATAGCATGTGAGTTGTCCGTGCAACGTGTGATTTGTCTGTGCAGATTATAGCGCTGGGGCTGAAGAAGTCCCTTCGGAGTCTGCACACCCCAGTGAGTGCAGTTGCTAGCAGTAATTATGTTTGGGCTGGATCTGCCATATTCAGTATTGAGTGAATGAGTGTGTCGAGTGATTGAGCGTGATGAGTGAAAAGTATGAGATAATGAGATTGAGTATTCCGAGAGCGTAAGTAGATGAATTCATCACTGAGAGGCATTGCATTTGACATGTGTACTTCAGATACATTCATAGAGATGCATTTCCTTCTGCTACCCGATTTTTTGTGACATTCATGATTTCACCTGTATATTGACATGTAGGCATATAGATGTATTTTCCTCATGCTATTTAAAAATGAAACATCTTATTTATTGTTAAAAGGTTAGGGAAAAATCACAGTTTTCAAACTTACTCATACATTTTTTGGGACCCTTCGATGGAAGATTTGGGATATACTATTATATTTGAAAAACATGCTTATTTTTCGTAACTGTGAACGAGATGAGTTATTCTTGTACCATCTACTTTTGTGAAGTGTTGCTGTTTATTGGAGTTGGACTCTTACCCTTGTTTCAGTTCGTCACTACTTTCAAACCTAAAGTTAGGTTTGTTACTTATTGAGTACACAGGGTCGGTTGTACTCTTACTACCTTTCTGCACCTTGCGTGCAGATGTTGGATGTTGGTGTAGATGCGTACGGAGGGAGCTGGATCTCAAGATGTACCTGCATTCCAGTCATGGATGCCTCTTGATCTTGGAAACTTTAATATTTCAGATATGTTCATGTATATTTCAAATAGATGGTGTATTTTATTTCAAACCAGCTTTGTAAACTCTATATCTTAGAAGCTCATGATTTATACTACCAGTCTTTGGGAGTTTTATAAAATTCAGTTATCTAATCTTTGATTCATATCAGTGTTATTATATTATGTTATTTTGTTAATTGGCTTACCTAGCGATTTGGGTTAGGTGCCATCACGACGGTTTGAATTTTGGGTCCTGGAAAAAAAGGTAATTGAAATTGATAAAAAAAATAAGTTAAAATTTACTAACCAATGAATTTGGGAAGAAAATGCTCTTCGAAAATCGCCTTTATGAAATTTAGGGTTAAAAAACGGTGTAAAATGAGATAAGTCCCGAAATTCCCAATATTTACACCAGCTGTATATGTTGCAAATGTGAACTCTTGTTTGCAATTGCGATGTCCGCAAATGCAAATGTGATCAATGTCATAGTGCCACAGATGTCGCAAATGCAGAAATTCCTTCACATTTGCGAGGAACCTCTTCATTGCAAATGCTGACAAAGCTTCATATTTTTGAAGCTTCCTGCCCCTGTTCGGTATCGCAAATGCAACGCCTAGACCACAAATGTGACCTCCCCCCAGTCCGCAAAAGTGATATTTCCTTCGCAAAAGAGAAATCCAGCCCCCAACCCATCTTCGCATTTGCGAGCCTGACATCACAAATGCGAGGCTCACAATTGCGATCAAGTCTTAATAAATGCGAGACTTGCAAGTTCAACAAATCAGATTTTCTCAACTGTCTAAAAATCATATGCAAACCATCCGAAACTCACGCGAACCCCTCGCTCGCTAACTCATATCATCAAAATAACATCAAATATCAAGAATCAATCATCAAAACTCAAGAGTTTCATGTTTAAAACTCAATTTTCTAATTTTTCACATAATGCGCCTGAAACGCCCTCAGTCACTCGGCACCCCAACCAAACATGCATGCAAGTCCAAATATATCATACAAACCTACCAAAATCGTCAAAATATCGATCCGAGATTGTTTGCAAAAAACGTTGACCATGGTCAACTCTAGTTGTGTTTAAAGCCAAACATCACTTTTTTCTTTATTTTAATGCATGAACTTTCTGGGAAGTGACACGGACCATGCGCGCCAGTCATAAATCATAAAATAAAGCTATGGGAGGTCTCGGAAAATAGAAAAGAGAGCTAGTACTCAAAATGACCTATATGGTCGTTCTCCACCTCTGAAAGAAGCATTCTTCCTCGAATGGACATAGATATATACCTGGATTGGAAAAAAGGCGCGTATATCTACTCCCCATATAAGACTCGGAATCTCATGTAGCCTCCTCAACCGGTTGACCTCTCCAATACACTTTCACATAAGAAAAACTCTTAGATCTCAACTTTCAAGCCTACAGGTCTAGCATAGCCATGGACGCTTCCTCGTAGGTCAAATTCTCATCAAGTTGTATAATGCTGAAGTACAAAACATGTGACATATCCTCATGGTACTTATGAACCATGAAAAGGTGAAATATCGGATCCATCGAGCGATGTACAATTTTACAAATAACTCATAAACCTATTATGTTATTACCAAGTTCATTTAGTGGAGTTTACCTTCTTTTTTTTTGCTCTGATCAAGAGCTGAATGGAACAAATGAACAACTGATTATTTTTGGATTTCATGATATCAACAACCGATTCGAGGTTTGCTAATGCATCTTCTTCCAGGGGTATTTGAGTAAACATCCAATTCGATAATTGTTCCAAAAAATTAGTCACATTTTTCAAAGTAAAGTTGTATCCGACTTTCTCATGCCATGAATGTCCCTTAGATTTGATTAATCACGCTTTGGGAATTTCTTTTTAACTCTATTATTAATAATTGAATGACATTTTATAGATTATCTAGTCACTTCCCCAGAAGGAGAGATGAGCATTCTAGGGTCAGACCCTTTAAAATTAGATGAACTATTTGTATAAAGGGTCATAATTCCCAGAACTATTCCTAAAGTGATTATTACCTCTATTTCAGCTTGGGGAGTATGTCGTTACTACAATCAGCTACAAGTTTTGTAGAACTTATAACTTGATGGCAGTACAGGTGTCACGATCCAAGCCCTTAGCACGTATTATTTACTTTTGTCCTAGGCCCGCACATATGTCATCATTTTGCTACGCCACCTCGGGCCCCAGAAGCGTGTGTATCATGTGAACTTGTGACATGCCTTATGAGATAGCATCCTAGGAAGCTCAAATCTATTCAAGGACAATGTTGAAGCTTTGGAATCTCAAAGAGGGCCTTTAACAAGATCTCAAGCTAAAAAGTTGTGAAACAAGGTCATTGGACTTCAGGAGAGATCAAAGAAATTGTTAGTTGGGAGGAAGAGCTTAAGGATAAAGTATATGAGTTATCTAGGTGTTATAATTATTTTATGGCTCAAATTCATGTCCAAGAAGAGGTGGATTAGATCCTAAGAAATATCTTCTGAAGAAGGTCCAAATCAGGCCACTGTTGAACCAATTTAGCACCTAAAATGTGTCCAAGCTTGCATCCCATAAAGTCCTACATAAAGCAACGTTTTTATAGCATAAAAAGGACTTACTTGATGTCCAATAAGGGTACAATAGTCATGCTATATGTTGAGTGTAAGTTGGTGCCAAGTTGCTTGCAAATTTCCTTCAAGATTTTATCAAAGATTGGTTTGGGACTTATTTCCATGTATTATGGGATTATATTTATTGCTTTCCTAGTTAGTTAAGGTTATGTTTGTTTTTTTTTTTTTACTAAGATTTTTTAAATTACTTTCCAAGAATGACTTGGTTTTTGCTTCCTAGTATTTTCCTTTTCCTAAGGTAGTTGGACTTGTTGTCCAAACTAGTTTAGGACTTTACTTTCTTGTTTTTAGATTTTTTTTGCACTCTTCTGTGTGGCTGCTCTTGAATTTATTCTTCAACCTTCAAGACTCAAGTTAAGGTGGTAAGATTAAACCCTTTTTGAAATCTTAGATCACTTCTAGGTATTCAAGAAAGGTGATAAGTTTAGGCTTATTGTTGTTCTTGTTATTCTAAAGGGTCGGGTTTCACAATCTATTTCTTGTTTTTAAGTCTCTACCAAAGGCGATTAGTTCTTCGTCAACTAATTGTTGTTGTTAGGATTCAACTTCAAGAATAGACTTCTTGAATTCAAGAAACTATTTCTTGAATTCAATCAATCTTTAATTTATATCTTCTTTTTTGTTTCATTATTTTTCTTTTAGCTTCCGCACGTTTCTAGATTTTCTTTAGTAGTTCTCGGACCCCTATCATGTTGTTATAACCTTATATAGATTTTTACATTCCTTTCCCATTTCGATGTTGGATTCGTCTAAGGTGAAGTGTGTACCCCTTCTTCAGAATCTTGCCAGCCTAGAAGCCTTCCAGTCATGTTTGACTCGATCTTCGTAATGGGCATCACATTCACTCCCCTCTCCCCTAGGACTCAATGTCCTCGCTAAGGTTTTCCCCCCACTATCGTACTGATCCAAGCCTATGGAATGTATTATCTGCTTTGGACCTAGGTCTGCACGGATTTGTCCTTTTTGGACTACGCGACCTCGAGCCCAAAAGCATGCGTACCATGTGTAATTGTGATATACCTTATAGCTATTCACTTTCCTCTCCAATTACTATGTTGGGTTTACCTAATATTATATGTGCACCCCTTCTTTAAAAGTTTGTCAGCCTAGAAGTCTGCCAGTGCTGCTTAACCCGCCCTCATCAACCTGCCCTCCGTCATGGACATCACATTCTCCCCTGGGACTTAGTATCCTCGCTGAGGTTTGACCTACCATCATACTGAGGGAGATATGACCATGATACCATATTTATCATGACCTAAGACCATGGCACGTATTATCATCTTTGGGCCTATGCCCACATGTATTTGTTCTTTTAGGGTTACACCACCTCGAGGCCCAAAAACACGTGTACCTTATGAACTTGTGACATACCTTATATAGATCATCACATTCCTCTACCTTTCTGATGTGGGATTCTCTTAAGGTGATATGCGCACCCCTTCTTCAGAATCTCTTTAATCTAGAAGCATGCCAGTCCTTCTTGACCCGCCCTCACCAGCTCGCCCCCGTCATATGCATCATTCACCCCCCTTGAGATTTAGTGTCCTCATTGAGGTTTGCTCCACCATCGTACTGAGGGAAATTTGGCTATGATACCATTTGTTTCAAGACCCAAGCCCATGGCACGTATTATTAGATTTGGGCCTCGACCTACATAAATTTGTCTTTTTGGGCTACGCCACCTCGAGCCGTAAAGTGTGCGCACCATGTGAACTTGTATCATGCCTTATAATGTTCTTCACTTCCTCTATCATTCTGATGTGTCATTCACATAAGGTGAATTTGCATCTCTGAAGCTTCCCAGCCTAGAAGCCTATCAGTCCTGCTTGACCGGCCCTCATAAGCCCGCCCTACATCATGGGTCACATTTATCCCTCTAGGACTCAGTGTCCTCGCTGAGGTTTGTCCCACATCATACTGAGGGATATTTTACTTTGATAATATATTTATAATGACCCAATGCCATGGCACGTATTGTTCTCTTGGGCCTAGGCCCGCACTGATTTATCCTTTTGGGCTACGTCACCTCGAGCTCCAAAAGCGCTTGTACCATGTAAACTTGTTACATGCAATGTGACGCCCATGACTGAGGATAGGCTAATGAGGTGGAATTGGCAGGCTTCTAGACTGGCAAGCTTCTGAAGAAGGGGTGAACATGTCACCTTAGGAGAATCCACATCAGAATGAGAGAGAAAAGTGAAGAGATATATAATTTATGTCACAAGTTCACATGGTACTCGCACTTTTTGGCTCGAGGTGGCATAGCCCCAAAAGGATAAATTTGTGCAGACCTAGGCCCAAAGGAAACAATACGTTCCACAGGCTTGGGTCGTAAAAAATATGGTATTGTAGCCAAATATCCCTCGGTATGATGGTGGAGCAAACCTTAGCGAGGACGCTAATTCCTAAGGGGGCTGAATGTGATGCCCACGATGGAGAGTGGGATGATGAAGGTGAGTAGAGTAGGCTTCTAGGCTGGCAAGCTTCTGAAGAAGGGGTGCTCATGTCACCTTAGACGAATCCCACATCGAAATGGGAGAGGACGTGAAGATCTTTATAAGGAATGATATAAGGTCATATGGTACGCACGCTTTTAGGGCTCGAGGTGGCATAACCCAAAAAGGTAAATCCGTGCATGTCTAGGCCTAAAGTGGATAATACGTTCCATAATCTTGGATCATGACAATGGGGTTAATATATAATATCATATTTAATAAGCTCGACTGTTTGTTTGGCAAGTGGTACCAAGAGTTTTAGTTTATGCAAGACGCTCTGTAATAGTAAAGTTATGACCACAGAAATTTAATGACATTGAAAATAAGGCCTAACTTTTCAGGCAACAACTATTAGTGCCAAGGCCAAATTTTCTGAATGTAGATATCTAAATTCTATGTATAAAAGTGTTTTCCTAACATAATAGATCTGAAATTGCGTACCTTTATATTCTTGAACTAAAACTGCACTTACTGAGACCTTAGAAACTACAAAGAATACCAACAACCGTTCTCGTTCCCGAGGTTTCGAGAGTAACTATGGGTTAGATAAATATTTCTTCAGATTTTTGAACTCCTGCTGACATTTCAGAGTCCACACGAAGACTTTTTATTTTTTCAGTACTGAAATTTATCTCCTTTCCGAAGACCTTGATATGAATCTTCCTAAAGCTGTGATTTGGCCTGTTAGTATTTGCACTTCTTTCTTGCTCGTCGGAATCTTTAGAATTTATTTAATTGCTTTGATGTAAGCCGAGTTGACTTTGATCCCCTGTTAGAGATAAGGAAATCAAAAAACTTACCGGAACCAACTCCAAAAGTCAGTATTCATTTTGATGTTATATCTCTGAAGTGTGGCAAATGTCTCCATTGGATGAATCAAACGATATGTTGCTTGTAGCAAATTCACTAACATATACTAGATATAGAGCTCCATGGTTTTTCAATATAATCTTTGAGTATTCGATTCAGAAGTTCTTTGATATGTAGCTCTAGCATTGTTTTAGTCTAAATGGCATCACGTTATAACAATAAGTCCCCTTTTCAGTGATAAATAAGAAAATTTCTTAGTCCTCTAGGTCCTCTTAATCTAATCGCACCCAAAGTATGTAGACAAAAAAATGAAAAGTTTATGCTCGGAAGTGGCATTTATTAAGTGGTTAATATACAGTAAACGAAAAAATTCCATGGGGTATACTTTGTTTAAGTAAATATAATAGGCACATACCCTGCACTTACGATTGATTTTAAGAAAGACCCATATATTTGTTAACCAATCTTGATATTTGACTTCTCAAACTTAACTGATTTTCAGATGTTTGTTAACTTCATCTTCTACAATCTCATTCTGGAATGGTCTAAACTTTCTCTTTTTCGTTTGACCGGTGGATGATGCGGGTCAACATTGAGTTTATAAGTTATTACCTCTGGTGGGATGCTTTTCATGTTAGTATAGAACCAAGTAAAATAACCTTTGTTATCCCGTAAATATTGAATTAACTTACTTCTGATTTTGGGGTCGAATCTTGAAACATTATAAGATTTTCTTATTCGGAGGTTGTTGAAGAGTATATCTACTTCCAACTCCTCAATATTTGACTTGGTTACATTCATCTCTTATAGCTCAATGATTGCATCCGAGATATTTGTGTCCGAGATGTTTGCATCCAATTTCTCAACTGCTCTAGAAGTCCTTTCAGTTGTAGGAGCTTTGATACCTTGCAACCTCAATTTCTTTAATTGTATTTGACACCTCTGTCTTTGGAAAGACAATTTGAAATAGCTATAGAGTACATCTCCTCAGTAGCTCTTTGATCTGCTGAATTTCCCTTTTAGGTGGAAACTTTATGACTTAATGTAAAATTGATGGTACTGTATTCATGTCATAGATCTATGATCTTCCAAGAATGATATTGTAGGCCATACCTAAAGCTACTACCTGGAATGGAGTATTTTTTATTATTACACCTACAAAAGTTGATAGAATAATATCATCTCGTGTTGCTAAGCTTGGACTGTTGAACCCAAAAAGTGATCAAGATTTCGGAACATTCTGGTCCCTTAACTACATCTCCTCAAACAACAAAAAGAATTGGCACAAAAAACTCCCATTCAAATTCCTTTTGTCTATGGAGAGAAATCGGGAACAAATTACCAACATATGACAGAGTTATTGCATTTGGTAATCCTACTGACACCAGGTGTGCATGTTGCATCAAACCTCAGGCTGACTCAATTGATCACATCTTTAGTAATGGTCACTTTGCTAGAGCAATTTGGATAAATTATATATGCATCACAGGAATGAAGATTGAACACCTACCCCTGAAGCTTACTGTAACACCTCGTAAACTTGACTTAGGTATGAATGTGTTAAATAAGTAGTAATGTCATATTTTGGACATGTGAAGTTCTGTTGGTATGAGTATGGGTTAAAATAGTTATTTTAGAGTCCATACGAAGAGAGAGGTGTACAAGATTCGATAAAATCTACTAAGTTTACAAAAGGTCAGTCTTGCAACAGGATTTAGTGAAAATATGTAAGATATTTGGTAAAACTCAAAAAACAAAATTTGTAGGCCTTTGAAATAGATTTCCAACGATATATTATGGAGCCAAACGGATTGTTGTGCAAAACGTTATGTGCATTTTACAGAATAGTGCGCAATATGAGCACCAAGGTGTGCGCCCCGTGCGCGGCCGCACACTTGTTGCAGTTATACTGCCATTTTGCGCGGTCAGGCCTTTAGGTGCACGGGGGTGCACTTGGAGGGTCATTTTAAATCCCTACTTCGTCCCCCACACCCTCAAACACAAAAACTTGCTCTATAAAGGGGAGCTCTCAAAAACCTAACTCCTTAAGGGTCCATCCACCATCCAAGGTAAGTCCTAATGGTGATTCTAAGTTAATTTCAATTTCTCAACATCTTATTAACATGGGTAAACCCTCCATATCATTGGATATTCAATTGGGACATCATGTGATGACCCAAAAGGTCATCTTACGTAATTTAAGCTATATCTATGTTTCGAGGCTCCGAGAGCCTCCGTTAGTCTCACCTCGATATGCGTGCGCAGCCCGGGCGTGTAGCCGGGAAGCTATTATGTGAAAATTGGATAAAAATGAGTTTTGATAATTAATAAATGAATATAGTTGACTTTGGTTAACATTTCTGGTAAACGGACCCGGACCCGTGATTCGACGGTCCCGGAGGGTCCGTAG
>ML251598.1:40275-82039 GCA_005239495.1 Nicotiana undulata | reverse complement strand
TATGGTATGATTGTTTGTAGCACTTGAACATTTTTGTGAGTGTGAGTGACTTTGTAAATATGTACCTTGTTGTTGATATTGTAAATATTGTTAGTTGGTACTTTCTTTCGTTCTTGTGAGGGCATATGAATTAGGATTGGATGGTGAAATTATTTTTATTTTTTATAAATGAGTCGAGCATGTATAGTAGATTAGTGTTGTTGAGTCACTCCTTGAGGCTTTTTCTTATCACTTTATTGTTTTTGAAAAGCCCGTGCACTTCTTAAAATTGTTTGTAAATGAGGTTGTAATTCGATTAAGATGCATACTTGAGATTAATTATTGGTACCAACCAAATTCATAAGTTTAATGCTTAAGTGGAAAAATGTGAATTGTGAATACGAGCAATGCAACTTGTGCCCTAAAGAGTAGAACCTCATTGAGTTAGTAGTTTTGATTTGCTTGAGGACAAGCAAAACCTCTAAGTTGGGGCTTTTGATGAGTGGTGATTTTACCACTAATTTTAGCCTTTTCTCATTAGATTTTGTATTGTTAAATGATAACTCGAGGTCATTTTTAGTGTATATTTGCTCAATTTTCAGGGAAATGATGCTATGAAGGTTTGAGTTGAATTGGAATGAAAGTTGGACAAAAAGCGATGAAAAACTGCATGAAAGGCTTCAGTGATTCCGCACCTGCGGATTATAGGTCGCAATTGCGACCTCGCGCCTGCGAAGGAATGTTCGCCCTTGCGAAGCCAGTTCAGTCACACAAAAACCGCACCTGCGGTGCTTTTCACGCACCTGCGGAACCGCAGGTGCGGCCTCAATTCCACAATTGCGATGGAAGTCAAACCAGCCTAATCTCACACCTGCGAGTGAAATTCACGCACCTGCGGAACCGCAGGTGCGACCAAACGTCCGCTCCTGCGAAAAGGTGACCAAACTCATAACTCGCACCTGCGAGAAATATTCCGCCCCTACGGAATCGCACCTGCGAGGAATATTCCGCAGGTGCGGTAGTCGGGCATCAGATCTGGACAAAGGTGTAAAATCACATTTTCCAAATTCAACTCTTATATACTCGACCTAGCAGCCATTTTTTGGCATCTTTGGCAGGAAAATAACATCTTTGGACATTTCTTCAGCCTTTTAAATATATTTTGAGTAGAGAAGAACAAATATTGATTTGTGGGTTTGCACACACACTTTGGATTTGTAGATTTCGACATTGTGGTGAAGTTTTCTTTATCCATTTGTGTTTATTTCTTCATTTCCTTGCTTTGTATTGTATATCTAAGTGTGTAGTATTTTTCCAACACTTGAATATGGTTTATGGGAATATTCATGTTTAAAGTGTGGATTAAATACCTTGTTGTGCTTATGTATTGAATGATTTTCATATATTTGTGAAGTGGGTGTTTGTTATTTTAATTATTCTTGTTCTTTAATGTTTCCAAAGGGATTAGCTAACCCTAGGACTCGCCCATTAACTCCGAATTAGTTTTGGAAAAGATTATTTGGGGTTGGGAAAGATTAATTAACAAGAACTTGAGGATTTAACCCTCATTTTATAGATTCTACCTAGGGATAGGATTGAACTACTTGTAGCCAAACTCGGAAGTGCTTAATCTCCTAATTGGGTTAGGGATAATTCAATTAGGAAGTCTTGTTAGTCTTTGGGAAAAGCTAATTAAGAAATGTTATCCGTGGCTAATTAACATTACCCGCTCATATTTGTAAAATCGTGAAATACATTGGATCGTTACTCGAGTGTAATACCCGAAGCATCGATACTTGTTGCCATCGATCATTTTAATTGCTTTCTAGGTTAGTTTATATTTTCGCATTTAGTTATAAACAATTAAAAAAAAAAACCAAAATCGTATTTGTTTGGCACTGCGCGATAAGTGATAATTCTCTAGCATTCCTAAACGCCCTCATATTGTTCTCTGTGGGATTCGACCCCAACCTTGTTGGGTTACTATATTTGACAACTATCGCTTACCCTATTTTAAGGTGTAAATTGAGCGTATCAATTCCACATAACCTTACCCCATATAGGTCTAATAGCACAACACAGGTTAGATTTCGAAGTCCGATCCTGACACAAAAACCTTAGAACTAAATTTCCACTTCTGAGTCCATTCATAAGATCAAATTTCCACGACTATAAGCTGAAATAGTCTAAGCACGCTGTATCAAGCCATATCCGCAACACAAGATGAAATCACATAATATACCGCATGACTCAACACTCATAGCGATGACTCCTAATCTCAATTGTTGCTCATAACAACCCAATACCTGTAAAAAACCTCTTATCAAACAAAACCTCTCTTAAACACCTTAATATGGTGCCGTTGATGAAAGAAACACGTAGAAACCAGCAACCATTCGTCCGATCAGCATCAATACCATCCAGAGCCATAACTTGGGCAACTTGTGCACTCAATAACAACATCCCAAGAGCTCAATTCATAAAATAAAGAAGACTCGCACGAGAGGATTGTCCTGCCATTTCTCTTGCCATTACCACATCATGCTAAAAGCCTGATACACATCGTGAAACCATATCACACAAATCCGACACCAAGGATCATACCTCTACCTAACTGAGCTGCAAAGCGTGATCCCATCCAACCGCTGGACCACATGACATACTCCAAGCCACCTTGCTCAAAATCAATAACCATGCGAAATTCGACATCAATTACTCCAAGTGCATTGCCATAACCACGGGGCAAATTGGACGATACCATGCCACCTGAACCAGAAAGAACATAACCAACATGTCTCAATCCTGCAACAACTACTTACTTGCCTTACTCAAATATCGCTATAAAGCCCCGATAGAACTACACCCTATGCACATATATAACAAACGATCACAACTCCTCGAAACGCCGAAGGGTAACTCATACACCACTCCGAAACACGAATAAGCTCAGTGACAATCAAATGGTACATCCCTCAACAATAGCAATTTGGGGTCAACAATTCTGACTCAGTGTAGAACACACACCCATACTGGCATACCAATAGTTCTAAATCAACTCTGGTCATCCACATCAGGTAGATAACTCCCCAAAGGTTCATAACGACTGAATCATGACATATACTAACACCTGACTAGCTTTGCTCGCATCCTCATAGTTCACCACTACAAACATAATCTGTTTATTGGAACTCTTAGTCTCAAGGTCCATGGAGCGCACAAATTACCATATCTGATCCCAATTCCACCACTCAAATATATAACACGCCACTAATACTTTATCATCCCATGAGGGATACCCCTATAATTTATATGTTCCACCAAACAAACTTGAATATCAACAGCCGATCCAACAAAAGAGCGTTGTAACACCAATGAAGCACCCTTAACTCGACACATTGTCGTTTCAGAATGTATACCCTCATCCAGTCATACCAATTAGCGATATCATCTACCTAGTCGTCTAAAACTGCCGATGTTGTCTAAGAATTTCACATATGCAATTTCTCAGCTCAACACCACATACCGCATACACTACTCCATCCTATGATAAGTATAAGAACTTCCCACTTGATCCCATCTCGAAGCAAAATACACTATACATCACATGCCCCTCACGCCAGTAGAAAATATACATCTCTAACCGTGGTAGAAACCCTCAAGAACTCTCTACACCACATTTGTACACACCAACCGTCAGGACCGAATCCTTCTAACTCGACCAAGCTACGCATGCCACAAAATCACAAGGGAATTGCTAAGAAACACCTGTAACAACTCATTACTTTATAACACCCACATAACTAATCATATCCCTTATTGTTTATCATGCCGATCCGGCCTACTACCAAGTTGTCCTATTCATTCAAGTTCCTTCTGACTTACCTTCGTATTGATACTTCTTCTTGCCATAATACCACCATTCTCAATCCCGACTCACCACACGAAACCCGAGCATAAAAATATATCGTCTAAGACTCATAAGCCGTTGAATACTTCTAAAATATCCCTAAAGCACCACATTAAAAATACTTACCCTGAAGAGACTTCATGCGAATTTAAAGTCATTACCTTCGCTTTCCTAATACTGATGAATAGAATCCATGATAATGTAAATACACCATAAGCCTTCACAACTTCCACATGATTCTTAGTTCTAGCCCCTTGCACACCTTGAAGACCCTCAATCGCTATATATAACCTTGAATCTGCCTGAACCATTCTCGAACGACATTTATTCTACGCAATTTCAATTACACTAACCAAGTAAACAGAACTACCTGAACCCGCTTGCATTCCACATACTAGGAAAGTAATCCACACATTTGGAGCAACAAGAAAACTCATACACTGCACACACTACTCTTTCAAGTACAACTCAATCATTCAACAAATCCATTACCCGTAAAGTACATTACAACCTGTATCGAAGAAATTTCCATTACTCGAGTCATTCCCGGACTCCACCTCTGCAAGTCATAACTGATTCACCAATATACCTCGCACTGAAACCAGTACAACACATAATCTTGTAATCAACTTATCATTAGCGGACTCCCCCACTTGGCTTAAAGCCAACGATCAAGACAAACAATAACTCACGAGGCCCATACATTATCATTGTCGCCCTATTGTGGTGACATTCAACACAATCCTACATAAGCTCATATGACCCAAACAATCTAACCCTCAAATCGTATGCAGATCCTGCATTCACCATAGTAATGGTCATGCCAACTCCCACAAGCGATCTAAACTAAAATTATAACATACATCATTTACTGATAGAGAGAACTTACTACCGACAAACATAAGGGTATTACATCGTAGGACAACCCGTAGGAGATACCCCTGCCTGCTTAACCTCAAAATGATATCTCCAAATACACTTCTGAAAATCATAGCTATCATAAAATCACTATACCTTCCTACAATAGAACACAACCACTGCTTGCCCTTGAGACATCCCATTAAGTGGTATGAGAACCTGAAGCTGATGGCAATGCTAACACTGGAGCTGTGGTCAAGGAATTCTTGGGATTCTAGAAGCTCTACTCACACTCGTCTGACCACATAGATACTTTCACTAGACACCACATGTCCCAAGAATGCTACTGAACTGAACCAAAAATTCACACTTAGAGAACTTAAAACAAGGCTTCTCCTCCCTATATCCTTGTAATACCATAATCAAATACGGAGTATGCTACCCCTGGCTACGCGAGTATGCTAGGATGTAATCCATGAACACAATAACAAAGGAGTTATAACACGGCTGCATGCACCGTCAATCAATTACATGAATGCTGCTGGGGCATTAGTCAGCCCAAAAGACATCACTTGGAACTCATAACACAACATAAGGATCCGTGTCACTCCACATCTAAACAACATGGGAGGTCCTTCACTACACTCACAGCTCGAGGCCATATTCTAACTTAAGACTAAGTCAATTACTCAATGATTCTTGTTACATCTCCCGCTAATCCATTCTTGTCACAATCACACAACCTGAACACATCTAACAATCAATCACGTTCACCACGTAGTCACCTAGTCACAAGGTTCCATCAATAAGGACACCAACAGACATATAAGTCCCCCAACATATGTGCCCACACAAATTAAATGTCACGACCCAGAATCCTAATCCGAGTCGTGATGGTGCCCAACGACAGGGTTAGGCAAGCCAACGCAAACTACACCAAGTGCTACCCTTCGCATCTAATTAAACAAGTCAGAGATTACCATTTATAACAACTAACATGATACTAGCCTTGAGCGAAAGTAATTCATAGTAGATGCAAAGCCGAGATATAACATACACATGGATATACATCCCAAAACCCCAAAAATATAAATACACTACGCGTTTGTTCCAGGATCTAATGTCACGAGTGTCATGAGCAACTACTGAATATACAATGACTACGATATATACAGAGTCTCCGTCTGAATGAAATGGACAGAGGAATAAAAAAAAAGAGCTCCAGGGTGCTGCTAGAGAGTCGCCGGGAAAGCAGCTCACCATGAAGTATGACCACGCTATCAATATCCAGCACCAGCCTGATAGTCATACGTGCCAGCCTCCGGACCTGTACAGTCAAGTACAGAAAAGAAAAGAAAGTGCAGCATGAGTACATATTAAATAAATATGTACCCGGTGAGTATCCCGCCTAAACTCGAAGAAGTAGTGACGAGAGGTCGACTAGGTACTCACTCNAAATAAGCAACAAGTACATATACTAAAAGCAGAAAAATCCAAACAGCTACTGAACTTAAACAATAAAGCACTTTCAAGAGTAAGACCACCGAATGAAACAATAATCACAAATTCTTAGATCTGTCGTGGCGTACGGCCCTCTCCTATAAGGTACTTTCTACACTCGCCGTGGCGTACGGCCCGATCCCATATTCAATTCAATTTCTTTTCAACACTGCCGTGGCGTACGGCCCGATCCCATATATTTCAATTGCTTTTCAACATTGCCGTAGCGTACAACCCCCTCCCATATATTTCAATTACTTTTCAATTTCGTCGTGGCGTACGGCCCGCTCCCATATATTTCAACATTTCTTTACAATTCCGTCGTGGAGTACGGTCCGCTCCCATATATTTCACAATTTCTTTTCAATAAAGCCTCGGAAGAATAATGCGATGCAAAACATAGTTTCGTAGTACATATGGCATTACAATAAATCATATGAAGCATTACAAACAAAACATGTGAGGCCTTACAAGAAAAACATATTAAAGGCATTACAGGAAAAGCATACAAGGCATGATGTGGGCCTAACTACCCGGACCATAACAATAATAGCCGCTACGTACGTACTCTTNACATCAATGCATGTGCAATGTGATAACTTATCTTAGTTATTCAATAAAATCGCCATTCTTGAAGAATTCCCAATTTCCAACCCCGGCCTCTCATGGTCAAATTCCGAAAATTCTCGAAGGGATCACTCACCTATAACCTAAGGATCATTAAGGTGTGATTTCTACTTGATTTCATGGCCCAAAATGGAAAATTAAAAAATCCTCAATAACCCTATAATTACTACCTAATTCTATGATTTTAGATAATTTAGTAGTGAATTTAACTAGGAATTAGTGTTTGAAACTAGTAAAACTATGGAATTTACTTACCTCAATAACAGTGGTGGAAGGTCCCTTGAAAAGCTCTCTAAAATCTTGAAGAGGAAGATGAAAATAGAGGATCAAGGCTAAGTCCCGTATTTTATAAAACTGCCCAGGGATTCCTTCACTGCGATCGCGACAAGGGGCCTGCGATTGCGAAGGCCAACTGGTCAGACCTCTGCGATCGCGGTAGAGGTCCTGCGATCGCGAAGAACAAACTCACCCGTCCTAGACGCGACTCTATGCGATCGCAAGAAACGGGATGCGATGGCGATGGTGTGGAACCCAGACCTCTGCGATCGCAAAGGGGAAGCTGCTATCGCATAGAACAATCAACAGCCCAGCAAAAATCCTTCTCCGCGATCGCAACCCACCTTCTGTGATCGCAGAGAAGGAAACCAGATAGCAGAAATTCTGGTTTTTCCAACTTAGCTCCCGGGGGTCTAAAACACACCTGAGCCCCTCGGGACTCCGTCCAAAGGCACCGGCAAGTCTGTATTCATGATACGGACTCGCTCGAACTTCCGGACCCTGAATAACAACCACGAAACTCAGAATTCAACCCCAAAATCAAATTGAATCAAAACTTAAGAACTTGAAATTCTAGAATTCACTTCAACGCGCCGAACCGGCCTAAACTACTCGGAATGACTTCAAATTTTGCAGACAATTTATAAATGACACAACGGAACTATTCCCGATCTCGGGATTTCATTCGGACCTTGAGAACATAAACTCACCTTTCAAGCCAAATTTCAAATCCTTTAAAAACCTCAAAACTTCATTAACTCCAATTTTCCTCATTTTGATCTGAAACCAAACATATCAAGTCCGTTTCTTACCAAATTTCACAGATAACTTATATAATACATATTGAACCTGTTCCGAGCTCCGAAATCATAATACGGGCCCGGCAACACAGTTTTTGACATCAAGGTTCATTTTCATAAGCCTTTAGTATTTTCATAAAACAATTTTCTTTAAAAATTCATTTCTCAGACTTGGGTCCTCGGAATTCGATTCCGGGCGTACGCCCATGTCCCATATTTTCCTACGGACCTTCCGGGATCGTCGGATCACGGATCCGGGTCCGTTTACCAAAAATGTTGACCAAAGTCAACTTTATTCAATTAATTACCAAACATTTAACTCTTAATCAAGTTTTTCACATAAAGGCTTCCCGGCACATCGAGGTGATATTAATGGAGGCTTTCGGGCCTCGGAACATAGTCCAAATTAGATGCACATAAGATGACTCCTTTTTGGGTCATCACAATCTCCCCCTCTAAAATAAACGTTCGTCCTCGAACGGACGTAGAGTCGTACCTGAAGTGCCGAATAGCTGTGGATACCTGCTCCGCATGTCCTCCTCGGACTCCCAAGTCGCCTCACCGACTGGTTGGCCCCTCCACTGGACCTTTACGACAGAAATTCTCTTAGACCTCAACTGGCGGTCATGCATATCAATAATAGCGATTGGCTCCTCCTCGAAGCCCAACTTCTCATCTAACTGAATAGTGCTGAAATCAGTCACGTGAGAGAAATCGGCATGATATCTCCGGAGCATGGATACATGAAATACCGGATGAAGCCTCGATAAGGCGGGAGGTAAAGCGAGCTCATAAGCAACCTCCCCGACTCGCCTCAACACCTCGAAAGGGCCTATAAACCTGGGGCTTAACTTGCCCCTCTTCCCGAATCTCATAACGCCCTTCATCGGCGAAATCTTCAACATAACCTTATCTCCCTCCATAAATGCTACATCACGCGCCCGCTGATCCGCGTAAGTCTTTTGTCTGGACTGAGTTGTACAGAGCCTTTCCTGAATAATCTTCACCCTTTCCAAGGCATCTCTCACCAGATCTGTACCATATAGCTTGGCCTCGCAAGGCTCAAACCACCCAATCGGAGAACGACATCGCCGACCATATAAAGCCTCGAATGGAGCCATCTCGATGATGGACTGATAACTGTTATTGTATGCAAACTCTGCCAAAGGCAAGAACTGGTCCCATTTACCTCCAAAATCAATCGCACAAGCCCTGAGCATATCTTCCAAAATCTGAACTGTACGCTCCGACTAACCATCAGTCTGAGGGTGAAATATTGAGCTGAGATCTATCTGAGTGCCCATCTCACTGAGAAATGATCTCCAAAAGTGTGAGGTGAACTGAGGACCTCGATCTGATATAATGGACACCGGCACACCGTGCAACCGGACTATCTCCCGAAAATAAATCTGGGCCAACCTCTCCTTAGAATAAGTAGTAGCCACAGGAATGAAATGCGCCGATTTTGTCAACCTATCCACAATGACCCAAATCGCATCAACCTTCCGCAAAGTTCAAGGCAACCCAACCACAAAGTCTATGGTGATGCGCTCCTATTTCCACTCAGGAATGGGCATCTGCTGAAACAAGCCTCATGGCCTCTGGTGCTCGTACTTGACCTGCTGACAATTGAGACACCTAGCCACAAACTACACTATATCTTTCTTCATCTGCCTCCACCAGTAGTGCTGATTCGAATCACAGTACATTTTCGTCGAACCCGGATGAACAGAATGCCGAGAACTGTGGGCCTCTTCAAAAATTCTCTTCCTGAAGCCATCAATATTAGGAACACATAAACAGCCCTGGAGTCTCAAGACACCATCCTCACCCAAAGTAACCTCCTTGGCCCTGCCATGGACCACTGCATCCCGAAGCTCTGCAAGGCAGGGATCATAAAATTGTCGAGCCTTAATCTCCCCCAATAATGAAGACTGAGCAACTACATGAGCCAAAACTCGACGAGGCTCTGAAAGGTCCAATCTCACAAGGAAATTGGCCAAGGACTGAATATCCAAGGCTAAAGGTCTCTCCTCAGCTGCAATGTAGGCCAAGCTACCCATACTCGATGCCCTCCTGCTCAAAGCATCTCTTACTACATTCGCCCTGCTCGAGTGATATAAAATAGTGAGATCATAATCCTTTAACAACTCAAGCCATCTTCGCTGTTTCAAGTTAAGGTCCCTCTCCTTAAGCAAGTACTGCAGGCTGCGGTGGTCAGTATAAACCTCACAAGATACACCATATAGATAATGCCGCCATATCTTAAGAGCATGAACACTCGCTGCCAACTCCAAATCGTGCACATGTTAATTCTTTTCATGAACCTTCAGCTGTCGCGAAGCATAAGCAATAACCCTGCCATCATGTATCAGCACACACCCCAACCCGATGCGTGAAGCATCGCAATACATGATATACATCCCAGAACTGGAAGGCAATGACAGAACTGGTGTTGAGGTCAAAGCTGACTTGAGCTTCTGAAAGCCCACCTCACACTCGTCGGACCACCAAAACGGGACATTCTTCTGAGTCAATCTGGTCAGTGGGGCTGCAATAGAGGAGAACCCCTCTCCGAATCGGCGATAATAGCCTGCTAGGCCCAAGAAACTCCTGATCTCTGTAGCTGAAGTAGGATGCGGCCAACTCTGAACCGCCTCAATCTTCTGAGGATCAACCTTGATACCATCCCCGGATACCACATGCCCCAAAAATGCCACGGAATCTAACCAGAACTCACACTTGGAGAACTTAGCATACAACTTCTGTTCCCACAAGGTCTGGAGCACAACTTTCAAGTGCTGCTCATGCTCACCTAGGCTTCGCGAATAAATAAAGATGTCATCAATGAAGACGATGACGAAGGAATCAATATACGGCCTGAATACCCTATTCATCAAGTCCATGAAGGCTTCTGGGGCATTGGTTAAACCAAAGGACATCACCAAGAACTCATAATGGCCATACCTGGTACGAAATGCAGTCTTTGGAACATCTGAAGCCTGAATCCTCAGCTGATGATAACCCGATCTCAAGTCAACCTTGGAAAACACTCGAGCACCATGTAACTGATCAAACAAATTATCGATGCGCGACAGAGGATACTTATTCTTGATGGTCACTTTATTTAGCTGGCAATAGTTAATGCACATCCGCGTAGACCCATCTTTCTTCTTCACAAATAAGACTGGAGCACCCCACGATGATACACTCAGCCTGATGAACCCCTTGGCCAACAACTCCTCAAGCTTCTCCTTTAACTCCTTTAGCTCCTTAGGATCCATACAATAAGGGGGAATGGAAATAGGCTGAGTATCTGGGGCCAAATCAATACAGAAGTCAATATCTCGATCTGGAGACATACCTGGAAGATCCGAAGGAAACACATCCGGGAACTCTCGAACAACAGGCACTGAATAAATGGTAGGAAACTCGACCGTGGTGTCCCGCACATAAGCAAGGTAGGCCAAACAACCCTTCTCGACCATATGCCGAGCCTTTATGAAGGAAATGACACGGTTGGAGGAACTAACTGAAGAACCTCTCCATTCTATTCTAGGCGACTCAGGCATGGCTAAAGTGGCTGTCTTGGCAAGAAATCTAGCACAACATGATAAGGAGATAGCCAATCCATGCCTAGGATAACCTCAAAATCAATCATATCTAGAAATAAAAGATATGCTCTGGTATCGAGACCGCAGAAAGTGACCACACAAGACCGGTAGACCCGGTCTACCAACATAGAATCACCCACAGGAGTGGAAACATATATAGGAGAACACAAGGACTCACGAGGAATATCCAGAAAACGAGCAAATAGTACAGATACATACGAATACGTGGATCCTGGATCAAATAGTACCGAAGCCTCCCTACCACATACTGAGATAATACATGTGATCACGGCGTCTGAGGCCACTGCATGTGATCTGGCCGGAATGGCATAAAACCCGGCTGAGGCTCATGAAGACTGAACTCCCCCAGAGTGAACAGGAACTAACTGACCTCCTCCTAACTGGCCTCCCCCTCTAGGACGACCCCTGTCGACCTGTCCCCCACCTCGGGGCGGTCGGGCTGCTGGTGCTGAACTCCTAGGCTGATAACTCTACTGCACTGCCTTGCCCCGATACCTAGGACAAAACCTCCACGTATGACCCGTCTCCCCACACTCAAAATAACCTCCTGGTGCTACAGCCCGCTGCCCGAAAAAGGAAGAACCCTGATAGCTGGAGGGCGGTGTGAACCCTCTGGTAAAGCACTGAAATATGAACTAGAGAACCTCTGATGACTGGAATAGCTGCTGGGTGCACCCTGGGTGGCTGGGGGACGATAGGAACGCTCTGGCATAGCGCCGAACTAAGGCCTCGCTAAAATACCCCGGGGAGGTAGTGGAGGTGCTGAATAAGAAGGCCTACTAAACTGGTCGCCTCCAAACTGACCTCTACCCCTAGCTGGAGCACCCCTAAAGTCACCTGTGAACCTGGCCCTCTTGTCCTGCTGACCTGGCTGACCCCGCTCCCTGCTCCTCATACAGTAACCCTCAATCCCTCGAGCTATCTCGACTACAAGCTTGTATGGGGTACCCATCTCCACCTCTCTGGACATAAAGGCCCTAATACCTGGATGCAAGCCTGCCACAAACCGCCGCACCCTCTCGGCATCAGTAGGCAATATCATAAGGGCATGGCGAGACAACTCGGAAAATCTAGCCTCATAATCAGTCACTGACATCTGCCCCTGCTCTAGTCGCTCAAACTGACCCCGTAGCTCCTCCCTCTCAGAAGGTGGAATGTATCTGTCTAGAAATAACTGAGCAAACTGGTCCCAAGTGACAAGAAGAGAATCTGCTGGCCTGTTGAGAATATATGACTGCCACCACCTGCGAGCTCTGCCCTCTAACTGAAATGTGGTGAAATCCACTCCATGGGAATCCAAAATCCTCATGTTGTGCAGTCTGTCCCTACACCTATCAGTAAAATCATTAGCATCCTCTCCCTACTCACCCCCGAAGAATGGAGAGCAAAGTCGGGTCCATCTATCCAACATCTTCTGCTGG
Organism: Nicotiana undulata; assembly: GCA_005239495.1. Lineage (NCBI taxonomy): Eukaryota > Viridiplantae > Streptophyta > Magnoliopsida > Solanales > Solanaceae > Nicotiana > Nicotiana undulata. The sequence continues at coordinate 69,036 of ML251598.1, read as the reverse complement.
TCACTCTCTGCAACTGGCCTGGGCTCTGGGGCTGCGCATACGGGCCGAACCCCTCCCACGGGCGGTGTTCCCGGGGTATGACGTGCTGCTGCTGCCGGACCTATGGCCTGAGCGGTAGGGGTATGGACTCCCCTTCCCGCTTGAGAAGTGGCAGGGTCGGCTGGAAATAAACCAGCCTGAGACATAGTGTCCATGAATCTCAGCATACGGCCCATGACCTCCTGGAAGCCTGGCCCCGTCATGAAATCCACTGGAGCAGGTGCTACTGGAGGCACCTCATCCTACTTCTCTATAATAGGGTCCTCTAGTGGTTCCACTGGTGTAGCTCTGGGACGCCCTCGTCCCCTGCCTCGAGCAGGTGCTCTGCCCCTGCCTCTACCCCGACATTAGGCAGCCGGGGCAGCAGCCTCTCCCGGACCAGGAACATTGGATGCACGTGTCCTCACCATCTGTGAGAGAATATAAGAATAAGTTTGAGTACATCATAGATTGCACGACACGATATGAATAAAGGGAAGTTTCCTAACACCCCATAGCCTCCTGAAGATAAGTTTAGACGTCTCCGTACCGATCTGCAAGACTCTACTGGGCCTGCCCGTGACTCGTGAGACTTACATGAACCTAGTTCTCTGATACCACGTTGTCATGACCCAGAATCCTAATCCGAATCGTGATGGCGCCCAACGATAGGGTTAGGCAAGCAAACGCAATCTACACCAAGTGCTACCCTTCCCATCTAATTAAACAAGTCAGAGATTACCAGTTATAACAACTAACATGATACTAGCCTTGAGCGAAAGTAAGTCATAGTAGATACAAAGTCGAGATATAACATACACATGGATATACATCCCAAAACCCCAAAAAAATAAATACACTACGCGTGTGTGACAGGAACTAGTGTCACGAGTGTCATGGGAAACTACAGAATATACAATGACTACAATATATACAGAGTCTCCGTCTGAATGAAATGGACAGAGGAATACAACAAAAGAGCTCCAGGGTGCTACTAGAGAGTCGTCGGGAAAGCAGCTCACCGTGAAGTATGAACACGCTATCAATATCCAGCACCGGCCTGATAGTCAAACGTGCTAGCTCCGGACTTGTACAGTCAAGTACAGAAAAGAAAAGAAAGTGCAGCATGAGTACATATTAAATAAATATGTACCGAGTGAGTATCCCGCCTAAACTCGAAGAAGTAGTGACGAGAGGTCGACTCGGTACACACTAAGGTCCAGCAGTAATAACATATGATAAAATATGATGAAATACAGTAGGCATGTGAGGGAAATAAGCAACAAGTACATATAATAAAAGCAGAAAAATCCATACAGCTACTGAACTTAAACAATAAAGCACTTTCAAGAGTAAGACCACCGAATGAAACAATAATCACAAATTCTTAGATCCGCCATGGCGTACGACTCACTCCCATAAGGTACTTTCTACACTCGCCGTGGCGTACGGCCCTATCCCATATTCAATTCAATTTCTTTTCAACACTGCCGTGGCGTACGACCCGATCACATATATTTCAATTTCTTTTCAACACTGCCGTGGCATACGGCCCGCTCCCACATATTTCAATTTCTTTTTAATTCCGCCGTGGCGTACGACCCGCTCCCATATATTTCATAATTTCTTTTCAATAAAGCCTCAGAAGAATAATGCGATGCAAAACATAATTTCGTAGTACATATGGCATTACAATAAATCATATGAAGCATTACAAACAAAACATGTCAGGCATTACAAGAAAAACATATTTAAGGCATTACAGGAAAAACATACAAGGCATGATGTGGGCCTAACTACCCGGACCATAACAATAATAGCCGCTACGTACGGACTCTCGTCACTTGGCGCGTACGTAGCCCCCAAAACAAGTTACACATATCATATACATCACCTATGGGGACAATTCCCTCTTACAAGGTTAGAAAGGAGACTCACCTCGTGTCGAATCTACCCCTCGGACCACAATTGCGCCCGAAACTCCGAATTCTATACCCGAGGACTCGCAACTAGTCAAAAGATATACAATAACATCAATGCATGTACAATGTGATAACTTATCTTAGTTATTCAATAAAATCGCCATTCTTGAAGAATTCCCAATTTCCAACCCCGGCCTCTCATGGTCAAATTTCGAAAGTTCTCGAAGGGATCAGTCACCTATAACCTAAGGATCATGAATGTGTGATTTCTACTTGATTTCATGGCCTAAAATAGAAAATTACAAAATCCTCAAGAACCCTATAATTACTACCTAATTCTATGATTTTAGATAATTTAGTAGTGAATTTAACTAGGGATTAGTGTTTGAAACTAGTAAAACTATGGAATTTACTTACCTCAATAACAGTGGTGGAAGGTCCCTTGAAAAGCTCTCTAAAATCTTGAAGAGGAAGATGAAAATGGAGGATCAAGGCTAAGTCCCGTATTTTATAAAACTGCCCAGGGATTCCTTCACTGCGATCGCGACAAGGGGCCTGCGATCGCGAAGGCCAACTGGCCAGACCTCAGCGATCGCGGCAGAGGTCTTGCGATCGCGAAGAACAAACTCACCCGGCCTAGACGCGACTCTATGCGATCGCAAGAAACGGGATGCGATCGTGATGGTGTGGAACCCAGACCTCTGCGATCGCAAAGGGGAAGCTGCGATCGCATAGAATAATCAACAGCCCAGCAAAAATCCTTCTCCGCGATCGCAACACACCTTCTGCGATCGCAGAGAAGGAAACCAGATAGCAGAAATTCTGGTTTTTCCAACTTAGCTCCGAGGGGTCTAAAACACACCCGGGACCCTCGGGACTCCGTCCAAAAGCACCGGCAAGTCTGTATTCATGATACGGACTCGCTCGAACTTCCAGAACCTGAATAACCACCACGAAACTCAGAATTCAACCACAAAACCAAATTGAATCAAAACTTAAGAACTTGAAATTCTAGAATTCACTTCAACGCGCCGAACCGGCCTAAACTACTCTGAATGACTTCAATTTTTGCAGACAAGTTATAAATGACACAATGGAACTATTCCTGGTCTCGAAATTTCATTTGGACCTCGAAAACATAAACTCACCTTTCAAGCCAAATTTCAAATCCTTTAAAAACCTCAAAACTTCATTAACTCCAATTTTCCTCATTTTGATCCGAAACCAATCAAATCAAGTCCGTTTCTTATCAAATTTCACAGATAACTTATATAACACATATTGAATCTGTTCCGTGCTTCGAAATCATAATACGGGCCCGACAGCACTGGTTTCACATCAAGGTTCATTTTCATAAGCCTTTAATATTTTCACAAAACAATTTTCTTTAAAAAATTCATTTCTCGGACTTGGGTCCTCGGAATTCGATTTCGGGCGTACGCCCAAGTCCCATATTTTCCTACGGACCTTCCGGGACCGTCGGATCACGGATCTGGATCCGTTTACCAAAAATGGTGACCAAAGTCAACTTTATTCAATTAATTACCAAAATTTTAACTCTTAATCAAGTTTTTCACATAAAGGCTTCCCGGCTACGTGTTCGGGCTGCGCATGCACATCGAGGTGATATTAATGGAGGCTTTCGGGCTTGGAACATAGTCCAAATTAGATGCACATAAGATGACCCCTTTTTGGGTCATTACATAAAATCTCAACACTCAAGCCACAGACAAAATCCGTCCTCAAGTCCTTCCGACTGTCCCATTATCAACATGCAAAAAATTCACATCTCATCCATGGAAGTCACAAGTCGTCGATGTACAACTGATACATAGCGCTCACATGCGCATTCGAATACATGAAAGGAATTCAAAGAGTTACGCTTTTGGCTGAATAAATAGATTCGCACGACAAGAATTCAAGAATGTGGGATGTTTCCTAAGGGTTCTGCAGCCTCTTGTAGATAAGTACAGACCTCTCCGTACCGATCTACAAGACTCTACTAAACCTGCTCATGACCGTTGAGTCCTATGTAACCTAGAGCTCTGATACCAACTTGTCACGACCCCAAATCTTAATAGGCCGTGATGACGCCTATCTTGGAACTAGGCTAGCCAACCATCACATCACTACCCATTCGTTCTTATTACAGTAATTCCCAATTCAATAATAAACAACAAACATAGCATAAAATAAAGTGTTTTATGTCTTAGCGCCCCAATAATAGTCTAAAAAACTCTAACAAATTCTCCCGAGACTGGAGTCAACATGGTCACGAGCATCTACGAAATAAAACCAGCTCTACTATTGTCTTAAATAAAGTCTAGGAATGAAATTCTAAAACTAAATAAGGAAGGGAAATGGAGAAGTTGTAGACGCTGGACAGCTACCTCAAAATCCCGTAAAACTACTGCTAACGAACAGAGACAGCTATTGCTCTGAGCCGGTACTTGGATCTGTGCACAGAGGCACAAGGAGTAATGATGAGTACGCCAACTCAGTAGTAATGAAAATAAATCATAGTCTGAGAAATACGAAACACACAACACATATACACCAATTCACATAAACAGTAAAACACCAAGTCACCAGAAAATATTCATCAAATACATAAGTTCGAAAACAAAATTTCTGGAAATTCTTTGAAACAAGTATAATTTCAATATATCTCAGTAAAAATCAGTTTGAAAAACGAAGTGAATCGTAGTAAAAAACTCAGTAAAATAATCATAAATTTGCCCCTCGGGCCATAATTATTTCTCGTAACAATTTCCCTCAGTATTATCCCATCAGGCAACCTCACAGTCACTCAATATTAGCCCATCAGACAACCTCACAATCACTCAATATTAGCCCATCAGGAAACCTCACAATCACTCAGTATCAGCCCCGCGGGCAACATCACTCACTAGGTACATGCGCTCACTGGGGTGTGTACAGACTCCGGAGGGGCTCCTACATCCCAAGCGCAATAACAAGCCACATCATGGCATAAATCATTCACAACATTGGCCCTCGGCCTCTCTCATATCATAACATCCTTACAATATTGGCGCACAGCCTCACTTAGTCAGACACTCTCAACATGCCCTTCAGTCCATAAATATATCGGGTTCTCGACCCAAAATAGTGTTTCATTTTTAATAAATTGTATCAAAATATTCTGAGTGTCAAAATAATTTATCAAGAAACGACTAAGTGAAAGTCATAACATATAAAGTGAGTAAAATAAAAGAAATAGCCCCCAAGGGGTAACCAGATCGGCACTAGGCCCAAACATGGCTTACAACCCAAATCATATCAAAATATAGCAATACTATTCAGCATAGGCTTTAAAAGTCGGTTTCGCAACTCAATAGTTGCCTAAATAGGGAATATATTTCGAAAGTTCAAATCTTTGCATTCCAAGACCCGTGAAAGGGTGAAGAGTCCGGGGTTCCATACCCTCAGGACAGGATTTAAAGACATTACTTACCTCAAACTAGACCGAAAACTATTCCGTAATACGCTTGCCTCTCGAATCAACTTCCGAGTTCTCCAAATCTACCAAGTTCAAATTTTTATCATCAAATTATGCTTAAGGAATGAATTCCAATTGAAATACAAATTTTAGCTCAAAACCCAAAATTTGCTAAAACCCGACCCCTGGGCCCGCATCTCGAACTCAAATTTTTTTATTCCGAATTGTTCTTCATCCTGTCAAGAGTCTGTACATATAACGAACGCTAAAATCGGAGTTCGTTTGGCCCCTCAAATCGACCCCTAAAGGTCTAATAATCTCAAGCCCTAACCCAATTTTTTCTACTGAGTTTCATTAGTTAAACACTGATATTATGTTCCTTAATCACCCAAAATCAAGTTTTTGGGTCCAAAATACTTACCTCAACAAAGAACAATGATTTCGTCACTTCAGAAATCGCCTCAAAGCTCTTTCCCGTTCAAAAAAAGGTGTAAAAGGGTTAATGGTCGCAGAAGGGTTTAATTATATAATGCCCAGGTCCGGACACTGTGCGATCACGGCTCCAACAGTGCGTTCGCGGTGAAAAAATTTTACCAGCCGTTATTTAACCCTATGCGATCGCGGCCTCCTCTATGCGATCGCATAGAACAAATTTTCCAACAGCCTTCTACAACTCTTCCGGATAGCCTCTAGTATAATGGGCATAACTTTTAGTAAGAAACACCAATTTACAATTGGCTTCCTGTTCTGAAGACTAGACATCAAGAGCTACAACTTTCATTTTTGGATCATCTTCAAATTCCTTGTAGATTGTGAGTTATAAGCCTCCAAAATCGGGGCAGTACAGTAGAAATTTTACTCTGTGCGATCGCGGGAAGCCTTTTGCGATCGCATAGCACAACTAGATTTTTCTAAATTTTCTCTGTGCTATTGCATCCAGATCAATGCTATCGCAATATACACCCATGAAGCAAAAAACCAGCAACTAGAAATGGCCTAGAAATGGTCCGAAACCATCCGAAACTCACACGAGACCCTGACCTCAACCAAAACATACCAACACATCCCATAACATCACACAAACTTAGTCGAGCCTTCGAATAACAAAAAACAATGCAGAAACACTAAATCACATTTAATTCAAGCCTATGAACTTTGAAATTTCTAAATTCCACCGACCATTCTGAAACTTCCCAAAACACATCCGGTTGACCTGAAATTTTGCACACATATCCAAAATGACATTACGAATCTGTTCCAACTTCCAAAATTCCATTCCGACTCTGATAGCCTATTTTTCACTGGCGACAGAAATCACCAAAAACTAACTTTCGCCAATTCAAGCCTAATTCTACACCGGACATCACAAAAATATTTCGAACACACTACTAAGTCCCAAATCACCTAACGAAGCTATCCGAACAATAAAATCCGCATTCCGAGGTCGTTTACCAAAAAATCAACTCTCAGTTGACTTTTCCCACTTTAAGGCTATTTAAAAGACTAATGACTAAATTCTCTGATTCCGAGCCTACCAACTCTAACACATCCTAAACAGTATAACCAACCTATGACAAGGCAAAAACAACAATAATAATGCCAATTCTATGGAACGACCGACCGGGTCGTTACACTTGGGCACCTCGAGAATTCTGAGGATACCCTCTGGGTGGGTATCCACTTTGGCAATAAAAGATCAAGACTTTATTTGCTCGTGCTCGAAAAATAAGTATACCTTCAAGATTCCATAACTTTTTTTCAAGCGGGGGCATGCTTGGGCCCAACGGAGCCTCAGGTCTTTACGATCGGGCATCTACCTGGGCCTCGGGGGCACGGGTAGTTTTACGGTCTGTACGTATATTTTGAATGGGGAAATTGTTTTGCACTGGGGCAGATGTTGGACCCGAGCACAGGTCACGCTTTATGTACAGTGCTTTGCCCATGAGGGTCATTGGCTCGAGATTTGTTCCCCGAGACGGACCCTTTAGGCCCTTTCCTTGGCCTAACGATTTTGCAATAGTCCAGGATCGATCCTTGCTGGCTTCTCATATCCTTACGTGTTGGCCCCTTGGGAGTTTTTAGGTATGGGACTGATGTGTTCTCGCAACTTACCCGTAGGCCTTTTATGGTTAGCCTGGAGGCTTATGCATTTTTGTATAGGTCTCGTTCTTTGAGCCGAGACACGACATAAGCTCATTCGCCCTCTAAGTTCTTTGATTAGCATGTGGGCTGGCTTGAATGTTTTTAGGCGACTTTAGTCAATAATTTTGGGCTCAGTCCCCGAGCCGGATTAGGATTCGAGTTCATCAGTCCCTCAGGTTTTGGGTTAGCCCGTATGCCTTTTGCGCAGGCTCCAAGGCTCTTAGGCAACTTTTGGTTAACCATTCTGGGCTCAGTCCCCGAGCTGGATTACAACTCGAGTTCATCGACCCATCGGGTTTTGATTAGACCGTAGGCCTTTTGCGCGGGCTCCAAGGCTCTCAGGTGACTTTCGATTAACCATTCTGGGCTCAGTCCTCGAGCTGGATTACGACTCGAGTTTATTGACCCATTAGGTTTTTTTAGCCCGTACGCATTTTGCGGGGGCTCCAAGGCTCTTAGTAAACTTTGATATAGCTGTGTTTTTCACTCCTTAGAGATTTACTCAGAGTCTTCTTGTGTTAATATGACTCTTCGTCGGCCCAAAAGAGCCTCAATTACGAGCCTTTACGGTAAACGGGAAAACTCTTTCTTACGCTCTGATATGAAAATGTTCAAAACTCTGCCTTGGGAGATGACATGAGAATGATCGAAGCTCTTTTTTTAGAACTGATATGAAAATGATCGAAGCTCTTGCTTACATTAAAGGTAGCATGATTTAACCAGTTCTTTCCGAAATAATTTTGAAGGATTTAGTTTTAAGGAGATAGCCGGCCGTCCCCGAATCGCTTGTTGTGGGACCGGAGCCCATCGAAGTCTTCTTATTCGGTTGTAGCCCTTAGTCCCGGGTATCGTATACTCGACATCTATATTTGAGGGTATGCCTTTTTAGGGGTCTTACAAGTTCGAATATATAGCCTTGGCTTTGAAGTCGGGACCGTGTCTTGTTATTTCGATACTCCCGCTTGGTATTTTGATCATGCCCGTAGGACTTACAGTTTTAGATATATCCGAGGTTACCCTCTTGGGATCTTACGACCTCGGATCTTGATAATTTAAATGCTAATGATAATTGTTTCTTGAGCTCGCAAAATATTTTGATAGAACATTCCTTTCATTATTTGATACAAGCATATATGTCTTTTCCATCAAAGGTTTGATCCCCTTATGCGGTTACGGTTCATTTGACCGTTTGACCCGCTACATTATTTTCCTGCAAAAAACTCTCTTTGGCTTGTTCCTACTTATTTTGCGGGGGCACCCCTCTTCCGGGGCAGTGTCCTCCAGTTGTCAGGATTTGCTTATGGAAGAGCCTCGGATGTCAGTGCAAGTTCTCCTTGACGAACGCATAAGTGTTGCCTCATTAAAAACCTTGTTGGTAAAAACCCTTTTTCCGGGAGCAAAACTCGATCGAAGGAAAAGAGTTTAACGAGTCAGTCAATCCAGGAACCCTTTGTAGCTGGGGGATGTTCGGGAGTTTCCATCGGATGCCTGCAGGAGATTAGTTTTCGGGTGAGTGAAAAGAGACAGGGTCGTAAGATTACCTTAGTAGTAGTATCGCTTGAACATGGATATATTCCAATTCTTGGGAGGTGCTCGCCTTCCAGGGTGTTGTGCTCGTATGATCCTTTGCCGACTACCCCCAAGACGCGGTACGGTCCTTCCCAACTTGGACCTAACTTTCCTTCGTTAGGGTTCTGGGTGTTCAAAGTGACCTTTCTTAGGACTAAGTCTCTCAATCATTTGCTTTTGCGTGGCCATCCGAACCAGTAAAGCTTCTCGCTTCTCATCTAGTAATTTGAGGGCCACAGTCATTGCCTCGTCGTTAGAATCCTTCGTGGCATGCTGAAATCTGGCGCTTGGTTCCCCTACCTCGACTGGTATTAGAGCTTCAGAACCATACACTCTAGAGGACGGTGTCTCCCCTGTGTTTGTCTTAGGAGTGGTACGATACGCCCACAGAACTTCAGGCAAAATCTCACTCCCCCTGCCCTTTGCACTTTCCAAATTCTTCTTCAGGTTTTGAATGATGGTTTTGTTTGTGGATTCGGCCTGGCCGTTGGCGCATGGGTGGTAGGGCGTCGATAAGATCCTTTTGATTTTGTTGTCCTCGAGGAACTGTGTTACTTTACCCCCTATGAACCGCTTTCTGTTATCACCGGTTATTTCGATTAAAACTTACTATAACACGTTTAAAAACAAAGTGTATAGTTCGATAGGATGTAGTTCTATATTAATATTTAAGTTTTAGTAACAACAACATATGAATATAACATATATGAATATAGTGTCACGACCCCAAATCAAATAGTCGTGATGTCATCTAATCCAACCCGCTAGGTAAGCCAACTAGTAACTATCCAATTCCAATGATATTAACAAGAAAATAAAGTAAAGAAATTATCTGACTTTTATACATTTCCCAAGGACTGTTAGCACAAATCATGAACTTCTAAGAATTGAATTTAAAAAACTAAAATTAAATAAATACATAGTCTGTTTGAAAAGTACATAAATAGAGTTTTATAGATCTAAAGATACCACGAACAAAGAGCACCTTCAACCGAAACGCAGGTACATCTTCAATCCAGCTCCCATCAAACGCAACAACATTAGCAGCCACCATCTGCACGTAAGGTGCAGAAGTGTAGTATGAGTATAACCGACCCCGTGCACTCAGTAAGTAACAGAACTAACCATAGGTTGAAAGTAGTGACGAGCTAACACAATGTCGGGTTCAATATAATATGATGTGGCGTGCAACCCGACTCATAAGGTATAATAATATGCTATGGCGTACAACCTGATCCCCAAATGTCACTCTCACTTAGGCCCTCGACCTGACGCAGTCATCACTATCTCCAGTCTCACTCACGTGCTCACAATGTCAGGGAAACTAGCCCGACAACAATAATATGATGTACCAATAACAAAAACTGAGACCGCGATATGACATGAATGCATGAATATGACTGAGTATGAATCTTCAATTAAATCAATGAGATGACAACAACAAACGACCACTATAGGTCCTAACAACATCAGCATGAAGCCTAAACGATACTAAGCATGATTGACAGTTCAATTACATTATCACATGGTGAAAATGCAAATTTCAACAAACTAGGGATACTATATAGTGCCATGGAAGAAACAAAGTCCTAGCTCACATGGTGCACGCTCACACGTCGTCACATAGCACGTGCCTCACCTCAATACCAATCACATAACACGTATTGCGGGGTTTCAAACTCTCAGTACTAAGTTTAGAAGAGTTAACAAGTCAATACCAATATAGAGAAAGCCAAGAGATGATCCAAATATGCCATCACGCGCATAAAGACCTTCGAACGGCCCAAAACTAGCCAAAAGCAACTCAATTCCATCAAATACAGCCCAAGGAAACAATTACAAATGATAAAGATCGAATCGTTAATCAAAACCCAATCCTACCAAAAATCAAACCCAGGCCAGCGCCTCGGAACCCAACCAAACTCATAAAATCCGGTAACCCGTTCAATTACGAGCCCAACCATACTAATTTTACTCAAATCCGACTCCAAATTGGTGTTCAAAACAAACAAATTCATATTATGAAACTTTAGGCCAAAACCCCCAATTTCCTCTTAAACTCCACAATCCAATTGCAAAAAACGAAAATAAATTGATGCGATAAGACCAAATCAAGTGTATAACACTAACCCCAATCATTGTGATGAAAATTGCTCAAAAATTGCCTCAATCCGAACTTGGAAATGTATCGATTAAGCCAAAATCGCGAACCCTCATATTTAACATTCTTCCCAGCAGTTCCGCATCTGCGGTAAAACCTCGCTTCTGCAAAATAACCTAGATCAGCAGTACTTCGCACCTGTGGTCTTTGAGGCGCTTCTGCGACGCGCTTCTGCGCACTTGAACCGCATGTGCGGTTGCGCAAGTGCGTCCAAGAACCCGCACCTGCGATCCAAACGCCTAGCTCCCTTTCTTGCTTCTGCGACTCCTATAACACTTTTGCGGTAATCGCACTTGCGCAAAACCAGCCGCAAGTGTGATCACATCATAACCAGCAACCACCAGCCTTAGCCAAAATTTTCAAAATGCTCCAAACCTCGCCCAAAACTCATCTGAGCCACTCGAGACCCCGTACAAATATATTGACAAGTCCCTCAGAACCCACATAACAACATCGAAACGACGAATCGCGTCTCAAATCGAACTTAATGAACCTTGAACTTTCAATTTCCATAACTCGTGCCGAAACATATCAAATCATCTTGGAATGAACAAAAAATTTGCACACAAGTCCCAAATGGCATGATGAAGCTATTTCAGTTCCCGGAACCACAATTCAAATCCGATATCCTCAAGATCAACTCCCGGTCAACTATTAAACCTTCTAAATCTTCAAATCAATGTTTGCCAACTTGTGCCAAAATAATCTAGAAACATCCAAATGCAAATTCGAGCATATGCCCGAGTCCAAAATAACCATCCAGACCTAACGAAACAATCAAAACATCGTTCCGAGGTCAAATTCACAAAAAGTCAAACTTGGTCTACTCTTTCAACTTAAAGTTTCAACAATGAAATTCATTCATCCACATCGATTATGAATAACCTAAGAACTAAAACTGACGATTCACATAAGTCATAATACATCTTACAGAGCTACTCATGCCCGTAAACTACCGAGCTAAGTGCAAATGCTCAAAACGACCGGACAGGTCGTTAGATATAGCATATGTTTATATAGCAGTAATATGTACAAATATGTTAATACTTAAATTTTAGCAACTACTAAATATGAATATATCATATATTAATATATAATATGTTAATATAGCAGTAACATGAATATGTATGTTATAGTTCTATAAAATGTTGTCACGATCCAATTTTTTCCTCTGTTGGTGTCGTGATGACAACTAGTATTAGGGACTAGGTAAGCCTAACATTAACTGAATAACAACAATGTTTAAACTAACATGTGACAAATTCGGAGTAGAAATCTCTTCAAAATATTTCAATCCCAAAACCAGAGGTACAAGTCATAAGCTCTACAGAGTTTGCTAGAAAACCTCTAAATACAACTGTTTCGAAATAAGGGTAAACTTCGTAAATATAACATCAGAATGTGACTCCGAAGCCTGCAAACATAGTAACAAGTTTACCTTGAGTCTCCACCGCAAGATCTGAACAACACGCTAATGATCGACTGACTCCGCAATACGCGTATGTCACGACCCAACCAATCTAGTCATGATTGCGCCTATCGATGTATTAGGCTAGCCGATTAACTATTCAAAACATAAAATAACTCTTTTCAATAATTCATTTTTCCTAACCTATTTCATCATAGATCTTCCATTAAAGAATTTCAAACATGTAAAAGTAAGCAAATATACATTAACGGCCCGACTTCGGGTGTCACTAGGCATGAGCATCTATAATACCAGTCTAACACAGTCTACTCAAATGACAAGGAAGTCCTTTAAAATGAACAGCTAAAAGATAGGAGGGAGAAGAACAAGGCTTCGGACGCCGTGAAGCTACCTTGCTAAGCTCCGGGATGAAACTGGAGATGAATCAGTGTTCACTCGGAAGCCCTGGCACCTGGATCTGCACACAAGGTGCAGGGAGTAACGTGAGTACGCCGACTCAGTAAGTAACAATTATAACTAAAGATTGAGTGCAGTGACAAGCATTTAAAATCACATAAAACCTCAGTGAAAACAACAAGATCAAATCAATATCAAAATTAGAGTATCTCGTAAAAAAAACTCTAGTTTCAATGAAAGTCATATAAAACATCTTTAAACAGTTTCAATAGAGACTCAATATAAAAGTAGAGTGAAAAACAGTGATTTCATAGGCAAGCCCCACGGGTGAAGTATCACTCATAAATAGCCCCTCGGGCGAAGTATCACTCATAAATAGCCCCTCAGGAAAGCCTCTCAGTCCCTCATGACTCAACACTCTTCACTGAGCATTCACACTCAATACTCACACTCAGCACTCACGCTCAGTAGGTACATGTGCTCACTAGGGGGTGTACAAACTTTGGATGGGCTCCTACAGCCCGAGCGGTATATCGCTGCGGCGTGCAGTCGGATCTAATATCGCTGCAGTGCGCAACCCTATACAATATATCATTGCGGCGTGCAGCCCTATGCAATATATCGTTGCGGCGTGCAGCCCGATGCAATATATCGCTGCGGCGTGCAGCCCGATCCATATATGTATATATAACGTTGCGGCGTGCAGCCCAATCCATATATATATATATATATATATAACACTACGACATGTAGCCCAATCCATAACTGTCCTCACAATTTGGCCCTCGGCCTCACGCAGTCATCAACCTCACAAGTCGCTCGGGTATTCGGTACAAAACTCAAGGGACTCAGCCCAAAATAACTTTCATATATTTAAGATAAAGTAATGAAACATATTTAAACAATAAACAAGTAAAAATCATGACTGAGGATGTGCTTTCTATCAAAACAGTGTGAGGATAGTAGTAAAATACCCCTGAGGGTCCAAACAGTACAGGCACAAGGCCCTAAATATGGCATTCAACAAAAATTATATGAATCATTTCTAAAACAAATAGCAATTATATAACTTTAATTCAAATATGCAACTCAATAATTTCCACGGGACGGACCAAGTCACAATCCCTAACGGTGCACGCCCACACGCCCTTCACCTTGCATGTGCGTCACCTCATTTAACGAAGTAGTACGAAATTCTGGGGTTTCATACCCTCCTGTCTAGATTTACTACTCTGCAATGCCCTTGCAACTCGACTCAGCCAGAAATCACCCTGAATCTATCCAAGATCAGTATTATATCATTAATATATTCTAAGGGAACGAATTCCACACGTAAATTATAGAGGTAGACCAAACAAATCCCAAAATTGGCCAAACCCGACCCCCAGGCCGACAACTTGGAATCCAAAACAAGTTACAAAAGTAGAATCCTTATTCACTCACGAGTCTACCCATATCAAATTCATCAAAATCCGACATCAAATGGCAATTCAAGTCCCCAAATTAACTTTCCAATTCTCCTCCATTTTTCTCCCAGTTTCCACCCAAATTCCCAATTCAGATGATAAAAATCAAGACACAATCATGGAATTTAACAAAAATTAAGTGAAGAACACTTACCCCCAATTAATCCTCTGAAAATCCTCTCTAAAATCGCCCTTTCCCGAGCTCTCTAATAAATTTTGGAATTATAAACTCAAGCCCTCGTTTTGAACCTTTTAAAATCTGCCCAGATAAGTCTTCATCGTGATCGCGAGGCACCCAAAAACCATTGCATCTCAGTAACCTTACGCGATCGCAAAAATCCACATGCGATCTTTGATAACACCCTCTCATAACAACGCGAACGAGCCCAGCTATACGCGACCGCATTGAGCAATTCCTTCACCACACTGCCGGACCAAATACTTCTACGCGAACGCGACCTCAGTCACGCGTTCGCGATGCACAGCTTCGCAAAACTACGCGATCGTGATCCTAACCTTGCAATCGCATACAAATTACCCCTGCCCCCAATAAGACTACGCGATCTTGATCGTGACCTCCTCTTCGCTATCAGAGAGAGAAATCCTTCTACAACAGAACACCCAAAAATCTGCCAACTTTTCAAGTCCAAAAATTACCCGTTGAGCATCAAAAACACACCCGAGGCCCTCGGGACCTCAACCAACCATGACAACACATCCCATAACATCATTCAAACTTAGTCGAACCTTCAAATAACTCCAAACAACATCAAAATACCAAATTAACCCCGAATTCAATCCTAAGGATTTCTAAACTTCGAAAATTCACCAACGATGCTGATACCAACCAAACCACGTCCGAATGACCTGAAATTTGGCACACACGTCACAAATGACACTATGGACCTATTCCAATTTCTGTAATTCCATTTCGACCTCGATATCCAATTTTCCACTACCGACCCAATTCTGAGATCATTAAACCATAAGTCAACTTCGGGTTGACTGTTCCAACTTATCCAAATTAAGAGATTAAGTGTCTCCTTCCTCCAAAATATTACTTCTAACCCGAGCCAACCAACCCAACGCAATATGATAAAGCTAGAAAAAAAATACTGAAGCAGAAATGAGGGAAACGGGGCCATAACTCTAGGAATGACCGGCTGGGTCATTTTCCCCCTCTTAAACAAACATTCGTCCTCGAACGAGTCTAGAAACATACTTGGAGTCTCAAATATGTGTGGATATCTGCTCCACATCGATCGCTCGGTCTCCCAGGTGGCCTCCTCAGCCGGATGCCCTCTCCACTGTACCTTAACTGAAGTTATATCCTTTGACCTCAACCTTCGGACCTGCCGATCTAAAATATCCACGAGCTCCACATCATAAGTTATATCACCCTCTAACTTCACCGTGCTGAAGTCCAAAACATGGGACAGGTTACCAACATACTTGTGAAGCATGGAAACATGAAATACTAGATGCTCACTCGACAAGTTGGGTGGAAAAGCAAGTCTTTAAGCCACCTCCCCTACCAAATGAAGCACCTCAAAAGGCCCAATGAACCGGGGGTTCAAATTGTCCCTCTTCCCAAATTGCATAACACCAATCATGGGTGACACCTTCAGTAGAACCTTCTCCCCAACCATGAAAGATACATCCCGGACTTTCCTGTCCGTATAGCCCTTCTGCCTAGTGTCATGCCCCGAGCCTGGGGGAGAGACCGACACTCGGTGCCTTATCTATCCTTGCATACCAACTTGCGACTTGGGAATTCTTGACATATAATGTCATACTTTGGCCAGAGGCCACATAGCAAGACAATTTTCTAAGAAAAATATAAAACATAATGAAAGCTAACGCTGACTAAATGTCAATATAAAGCTTGGCCGGCAAGGCCGTCATAACTACTATAACTGACAAGCCAACAAAATATACGTAAAGGGACTACAAGCCCAACATACTGCACTAACTGACAGGATATGTCTAAAAGCCTCTACTAATGGATGTACTGTGATCGGAATAAAGGCCCGACCTACCAATAATCTATCTACATACATACACAATATGTACGCAAAACTTCTACACCCGGCAACCCCGAAGGACGGGAAGCTTAAAGATAAAGCTAAACTCAGGAAAAACCTACTGAGGAGGTCTACCCGTCTGTCTCTCTGAACCTGCACGCATGAAATGCAACGTCCCAGAAAGGGACGTTAGTTCGAAATAATGTACTGAGAATGTAAGGCAATATACAAAAAACTGAAATTAAAATGATAATGTGAACATATGCTTATCTGCTACTACTGACTCAACTCTCTCAATATAGTAAGTAAAAAAGCTGCCCGGCCTCTATAAGGCTCGGTATATATATATATATATATATATATATATATAACTGCTCTGTCGTAGTAGGCCTGCCCATCGATTATAGCTCGATGCTAATAAAAATATTTTAATATTGTATATATAGACTCTCTGCTCTCTTTACTGGAAAAAGGAAATACTGAAATGAATATGAAGTCCTGATAAAGAGAATATTGTAACTTGCGAGACTAGAAAAATATACGTAAATTCCGGGATATGTTTTTT
Source organism: Nicotiana undulata (assembly GCA_005239495.1). Classification (NCBI taxonomy): domain Eukaryota; kingdom Viridiplantae; phylum Streptophyta; class Magnoliopsida; order Solanales; family Solanaceae; genus Nicotiana; species Nicotiana undulata. The sequence goes on along the minus strand of ML251598.1, from coordinate 51,884 downwards.
TCTTAAAGCCTCGTTATCAAACTCGTGTAATTACGAGATCATGCAAAATGAAGGAAGGGCTTTGCCTTAACATACCTGTAGTGGGAAAAAATTCCGTATGATATTCTTGGAAAAAGTTACACCGTACTCCGTTAGAATCGCAAAGGTTTACACTGGTAAAGTTCCAATAATTCTTTGAGAATGAAATTTGAATGGCTAACATTTTCCCCTACTTTTGATTGTAGTATGGGGTTTATTTTGAAAGATCTTTAGAATTGAAATTTTTTGGTAACACTTCACTTGCAATGTAAAAATTCCCAAGCATGAAATTGAATCTTCTTCATTTGAAGCAAAACAAATATTACCTAGCAGTGATACTATTGACTGTAGTCATGATTCAATAGTGAAAGAAGAAGATCAAGAAATTAAGGTACAGAGTGATGTATCATCAACCATGGATTCCAACCTATGGCAGGATTTTGCTCATGATTCTATAATGGCTGATCATTCTTCTTATTTTGAACGAGTTATTTCTACTGATATGGAGGATTTTAATAAATTTATTGACGTTCACTTTGATGAGGCCATAGAGTTTTCTTGATTGTTAATCCTTATGGCTAACGTTGTAAAATAATTTCTGCACAACTTTTTTAGTATTTCCAAATGGAAATGTACGTAGTAGCTTCTCCTAAGTCACGTTGCCACCTATCAAGAATGATTGAGAGTCATCTCTTTATGAAGTGGCTTGCTGCCACGCGAGGGTGGGGTAATTTTAGTTTTATCCCATAACTAATTAATTAATTAGGTAATATTTCGTTACAGGTAATTAACCAATTACCTGCATAATTATGAATTGTCTCAAATTATTTAAAATTTTACTTATTTTCAATATACTTTATATATCATATTATCATGGTCATTTGGTACCTTATATAGTACTAATCAATAAAGTATCGAGCATTATCGCTCGGCCCGTATATTATCCCAAATTGCCAACCTTCAATGAAACTCATTTTCTTCTATTTGCTTACCTTCTCTTCTAATCGAATTTACTCATCGAGTGTTTGAAATAGCGTAATGCTTATAATCTCAAGAAAATCACATCCCAAGTCTACGTCAATTTACTGAAGATGAAACTTTAACGTACGAAAAACAGGAGATGTAACACCTAGACTGCGCCGTGCGAAGCCTCTCCTGAATCAACTTCACCTTATCTAAAGCATCCTGCACCAAAGCTGTACCCAAGAGTCTAGCCTCACCCGGCTCAAACCAACCAACTAGAGATCCACACCTCATCCCACATAAACCTCGTACGGAGCCATCTGAATACTCGATTGATAACTATTATTATATGCGAACTTCGCGAGTGGCAGAAACTTGTCCCATGAACCCCCAAAATCAATGACAAAAGCGCGCAACATGTCGTCCAATATCTGAATAGTGCGCTCGGACTGCCCGTTCGTCAAAGGGTGAAAAGTTGTGCTCAACTCAACTTGTGTACCCAACTTCCACTGCACAACCCTCCAAAACTGCGATGTGAACTGAGTACCTCTATCAGAAATGATGGAAACTGGAAAACCATGTAGCCAAAAATTCTCCCGGATATAAATCTCAGCTTACTGCACCGAAGTGTAAGTAGTGTTGATACCAATTTAGTGCATGAAAATTAACCAATGTTTTTCCATAATTTTCTGTAATTTTAAAGGATTTTTAATTAATTTATTCCAGCATTTTATTATCTAAATTATTACTAATTGCTTCACAGAAAATTTATAATGATTAATTACTTTATTTTTTATCATTTATATATATATATTACGATTTAATCATTTTATGCATCATTATATTTGTATCTTTAGGCTATAATTGCAATAACTTTGCAGTAATAGCCCATATATGCATAATTACATTATTTTACACGGAAAATAACTTTTTATATTTTTATAATATCAAGTAATTATTTTAAATCATTTTCATATACAAGTAGACTCTTTTTAATTTATTAATTATTTTTATAAATTATTTTATTAACTTAAATGGTTATTTAAAACATAGCCCTTTTTATTTGATTTTTACGGACCTACCCAATAACTCAATACCCTATCCAGCCCAATAACCCAATAACTCAATACCCAACACCCTAACCCAACTACCCATACCCATACCCATCTAATTAAACCCGCCCCATCTATATATCTAATCATGGTCTTTGATCTTAGAAGATCAACGGCCCCAAATCAATCACCCTTTTTAATATACCCAAATTCCCCAAACCCTACTTCATTTCACCCCAACCCGCCGTCACCTAATTCTCTCCTCTCTTCTCTCTCATCCCCAAATCCCTAGCCCGCCGTCACACGTTTCCCTCTTGATTTATGGGATTCCCCTTCGATTTTATGCCTTATTTGGCTTTATTTCTCTACTGGTTATACGATTTTGATGTTACTTGATTCGTTTGCCTCGAATGTCAAGTGAATCACAAGAGACTCGAACTATATCTGGTTTAAAGTCTCTCATATTTTGGCTATTTTGTCTAGGTTCATCCTGATACTTGTGAGTACGAATATTTTCGTACTTTAGGGTTTTAAATCTCTGGTTCAAACAAGATTTGGTTCGCTTCTGTTTATTTATTCTATGAACCCGGCTATTTTCTGGATAAATCTGTTTAGATCTTTTAGATTTGAAATGATTTGGTGTTCATTTAGGTATTTCCCCTTTAAAATTTCGATATTTCTATGATGTTTTATAAGTCAATACCACACAAGAGGGGGGTGATTTGCGTGGTATCCAATTTTCGAGTGCAGTCTCTATAGAAGAACCAGGTTCTTCTAGGTGTTCCAACTTCTACATTTTGCGGAATAATACTTGCAGAAATAAAAGAACACATCAATTTTATGTGGAAAACACCTGGCTCAAAAGGTGAAAAAACCACGACCTACTTCCCAGTAGGATTTTCCCAAACTCTTCACTATGTAAATGAGCCAAACAACATTTACAAAATAAACTCTTTTGTAAACCTAAGGACTAACTATAATCCCCTTGTGGCAAACTAGACTCTAGATAATTGCGACAAACTTCAAGTTAACTCTAACTTGAACACTGTGTACCTATTTCAATAGCTTCTAGATAAAGCTGAAAGATACAATTTGTAATCACCTACTACAAACAACTAGACTCAAAAGATAACAGATGGAACTGGTTCTTCGAGCTAGTTCAAGTAGCTTTTGAGTCGCACATGGATTCTTCACATGAACTGTTTGCAAAATTTCTTTGGTAATTTTGCTTTCAATTCCTATTTCACTTTTGTGTATGTGCGCAACTCTTCTGCAGGAACACTTCGACAATTTATAGAATCAATGGTTGAGACGTTGATGTAGAATTTTGATGCAACTCTTCCTTGGTGGAAGAGTTTGAGTTTATCTCAACTTCCTTGATCTTCCTTTATCTTGATTTTGTCCTACCTGAATACGAAGTCCATCTCTCTATCAATTTGCAATCTTTTCGCTTAGGAGATAACCCCTTAAATCAGAGATGATGTCTATCTCCCGCATATGAACTCTTCTAGTGCCATCTAGTCTTCTTGTCTATGTTTGCTCTGATGGACTTGGTTCAACTGTGAGGACATTTGTCATTCTTCAAAACCATTCAGTGACTTGATTCAACATTCTGTTTCTTATAACTTTATTATTTTGTGACTGATTTTTACCAACTAGGGTTTTGGTTCCAACAGATTTTTTGAAAAAATGTTTTAACATTTAAATGTTTCATCTGGTTTTCTTTTTCATTTTTGACTGATTTTTACTTAATTTAATTAGTTCCATCTATAGGTCTTTGGTTTTCCTAGGGTTTTAATTATTTGACTATTTATTCTATTATTTCTGCCCGTTAATCTTTAACTCTGTTGATTAATTGTTAACTGATTTTTGCTTACCTAAATTAGAGTCTGAATTGGGCTTTCCTTTAGTTCCAGTGTTTTCTTATTAGATTTTACCTGTTGTTACATTATTTGGACCAATATATGATTAATTATTCGTACTACTTTCCTTAACTCCCTTGCTAGCCTGATTTTATGTTATGATTATTGGACCCGACTTGTAATTGATTTCTGGACTTATTTCTTACCTTATTTAACCTAGTACTTAACTACCGATTGACTCTATATAAGGTTTTCTTGGAATTAAGTGATACTTTACTCGATTATGTCCTGTTAATTGATTCATGCTGACCTTAATTGATTGTTAATTTATTCTCATACATTATTTGTGTAGGATTGGTTCCTTACATTATTAGTTTACTTCATTGTGTGCTATTTAAAATCCCTTCCTTGTTCTGATTTTCACCATGCTTTACAACCTTTTTAGAATAACTTTACCATTCTCGAACTCTCTGTTTTAACAAAATGTTAAGCTCCCTCTTTACTCTCTTGTTCTGATTTCTACACTAAGTGGCTCTTATTTGGCTAGTTGAAAGCCAAAGCCAAATTTCTTTGGATTTTAACTACTGTTGCATTCCTTCTTGCTTTCTTCGCAACCAGTATGCCTTAACTCTTGCTATTGTGTTCTTTATGCTCTGTTAGACTAGTCTGTTTCTATTCCTAGCATAATTCTACCTTCTATGTGACTACATGATCCCATTTAGCAACCATGTTAAACTAAGTTATTTCAATAATGTGAAGTCTTTCTTGAGTCAGTTTTAGGTCTCTTGTTCTGAACTTTGTGAGATACTGCAAGCATATAACTAGATATACTTATGGCTTAATTCATATATCATGTTTGACTAATTCAAGTGTTTTTGCCTCTATGATTTCTTTAAATACTAGTATGAATATTTAGCCTAATCAAATGCCAATTAGTTTGAACTATGTGCTGAACATGGCCTTTGTTTGTTTCTTGGTGCAGTTCTGTTTGCAACTTTGTATTCTGAATTTGTTTGCTTTCTGAAAAATTAAACTATTTTCTAAACCTATCCCCCTTACCCTTTGTGCACTGGTTTTCAAACTCCTACTCTTAGTTATTTAGGTTCTTACCACCCCCAGTGTGAGCACTGCCTAGGGTCATTGAGACTCCTCCGAACTCTGACACATTGGGGCTGGTCTTCCAATCTTTTTATGATCTATTTTTCTTAATGTGGTTCTGGTGTGAGCACTGCCTGGGGTACCTGAGGCCCTTGAACTTTGGCATACTAGAAACCCAATTTTATGTGCCATGGATGGATCACTATGATGCTCCAGAGTTACTATATTTGAAGGCTTGGTTCCCCAGTTTATATTGGGCCTATGAAGGCTCCCTATCGTGTAATGGATACTATTATGTAATTTATTCATTATGGGTTGTAATAAATTCTGTAATAACAGATTTGGGGTTGATTAGTGAAAGCTGGGGGGGGGGGGNNNATTTTTGGGTTATGTTTATGAAGAGGGGGGGGGGGGGGGGGTTCCTTCTATTTTTGGTTAAACTTGGGTAGAAATCTTGCGTATAGGTTTAATTATGCTGATCGAATAATGTGAGTGCTATTACTTGTTTAGAGATACTGCCTATAGGATTTTCTTGATTGTTTAATTTTGTATTTTTACACTTGCATATTAGAGATTCTGTTTATAGGCCTTTTTAATTAATTCTGCATTAGAAATCCTGTTCCTAGGATCCCCACATATTTTTAACTCAACGTGCATTAGTGACCATGTGTATAGGATTCCGTTTGTTTGAAATAATAACCTTTCCTGGCAATTTTTTTAAAATTCTGCCTATATACGATTAATAAATACCATGCTTATATGAAATAAAAATTAGTTCAAACCTAGACATCATGCTTATAGGATTTAAACTATTTGATACCATGCATATAGGGTGAAATCAATTTTCAAACTTAGAAATCATGTCTATAGGAGTTCAAAATCAAGTCAGTAATTAGAAATCATGCATATAAGGGGTTGTAAAATCAGTTTCAACTTAGAAATCATGCCTATAGGGGTTTGAATCAATTTAGCAATAAGAAAGCATGCCTATATGATCTAAAAGGGATAAAACTTGTCTTTATGAGTTAAAATCAGTCGTTCACTTAGAAACCATGTTATAGGTCTATCATTAAATAACTCGTAAAAACCATGCCTATAGGGTTCTGTTAATCAGTTCGACCAATTATGGCTATCACTTAGGCAAATCTTTAAGAGTTGCTAATGATTTTGGGCCTAAAAATTGTGATATCTTGTTTCCTGGAAGTGCCCAGATTCATGCTCAATAAAATCAGTAGGCAAACTAATAGGTCATGATGCCCACCTTAATAAAATTGCTTCTTTATATTGTGTTCTGCTCATCTAGATATCCTGTCTATAAGCTTCTAAAATTAACAAAGTTTGTTGATTCAATTGCGTGCATTTGTTGTTTATGTGTGGAGGTCAATGTGAGCCCTTATTTGTTTCCTTACATGAAAGACCTACAAGTATTTTGTTTGTTGCCTAGATTTCTCTTTTTAAGAAACATAGGTCATCTAGAACCACCCTAAATAGAGGTCGTAAATACCTCTGGGACCATAGGTAAGAGACAGGTAGTGCACACATAAGGAACGAGTTAGAAGCTATTAAAACACTTAGCTAACAACTGAAAGATAGTAATTGGGTAGTAAAGGAGATGATGACCCGTACGCTAATACTATGATTAACACCCCAACTCGGGAAAGTTACAAAGTATTGCATGGAATGATCCTATAGGCTAAAAAACCTAGGACCCCTTTAATCATGTTCAAAGTAATTTGTGTTTGTCCAATATTTTATTATTTTCTTTTGACTAATTCGCTTAATTAAGTTCGGTCGGGACCCACCGTTGTGGACCTCGAGGGGTGCCTTACCCGATCTCTGGTGATGCAAACTGGTTTCATGAGTTAATCGCTCTAGGTGACCTAACACACCTTTATCCGTTAGGTGACGACTCTTCAAATCCCTTACCCCATCACAAAAGGAAGGGAGTTGTCTGAGAAATGTCGAAACCCGATTTCGCGAGAAAAAGGGGGCGCGACCGCATGATGACTCTGCTGGGGATATCCTTAGGCTCTCACCATAACAAATTGGATTATTTTTAATTAGTCTTCAAGCATGATTTATTCTGTTAATACTTGCATACAATTTCCCTTTCCCACTTTATGTGAATTTATTTTCCTATTTTCAAGCATTTACGATTTCTCTTTACTATGGAAACTGACTTGTCTCCTTTTTTTCTTTCCTAAATTCCTTTTTAATTTTTAAATACCACATTTATCATTTTTCAACGTGCAAATACGTGACAATGTAATTAATATTCCACCCTTGCGTAATTAATACCATAGCAACGCTTGATGAGTGTTTGCCCTCTTCCTATATATCACCCTTTGAATTTGGAAAGGCTTATTTGCGGTAAAACTAGTCGATTAGCGGTGCAGTCGACAGTTTTGTGCCTTTTCCCTCAAGTTGTCCGCTTGAGGGTACTAGTCTAGGACTCTATAGAAACCTTACTCTGATTAATTGTACATGTATCATTGTCAAACTTAGACCAAGTTAATATGTTGTCCACATAATGACCTTTAAGAAAAGCCTTGTCCAAAAGTCCACCGAGGTTTCCATATTCCCAATGGAGGCAACCACGATTTGTGCATGAATTTGGAGAAATAAGTGCCAATGTGCTAATCATTGATGTATAAATAGCCGAATCTGGAGGGGGAAAGGGCCTAACCTTATTTGTTTTGCAAAAAATGAGGCACGGAGTCCCCAGGTTCGGCTTGGTCCGTAACATACCGCCATTGTTGCTATATCGGTATGAAGATCTCTTGTCAAGCAATAAAAAACATGTGAAAAAGGTCTTGGGAAATGTGCCTTCTTTATTCGACATCCAACCGAACAATATGTTGATTGAAGCTTCCACAATGTTCTGGGATGGAGAAAGGTCCGTGTTCCATTTTGGAAACATAGAAATGACCCCTCTCTTGGAAGAAATAGGGGGATTCGCTGGACTGTCTCGAGACAGTCCCGGTTTATTGGTGCTAGAAAATAGCTCTCCTAAAGGGTTTCTGAATATGATGGGTTTTAGGAAAAACAATGACTTGGTGTGTCTGAAGAAGTCTTACATACCTTTTGACTTTCTTCATGAACGATGCGGTCATAGCACTATCGTATCTTCCATCACAAATTCTCTATCACTTCCTTGGGTTGGAATCATTGCAGGGTTTTTGTGTTCATCGTCTGCTTCTTGGGTATGATAGTGTTCCCAAGCAAAATGGACAGAATCACACCAGACTGGCCATTTTAAACAAAGCCTTAATGGAGGGAATCGATGGGCAAACTTATACCATTGTCCCTATGATTATAGCTGACATATATCGGGCCTTAGATTGCTGGCAGAAGGGGTTCAAACACTTCAAGGGTTGTAATTTGCTGCTACAGGTTTGGTTGTTAAAACATCTCAAGAGAGGTCAATAACATCAAGAGTTTCCACAAGGCTGTGGAATGATCACATAACTTTCCATCACCCTAAGAGAATGACCTTTATCCAAGACAGGTTTACTCAATCGGAGAATGCTACAGAATGGGTGTAGTTTTTCGATACTCTGACGGAGGACCAGGTTCAATGGATGTTCGAATGGTTCCCTACTAGCAAGTTCATCATCAGATCTAGGGACGTTCCGCGCTTGGTGTTGATCGAGATAAGGGGCATATACCCTTATGTTCCCATCAGGGTTATGAGACAAGGGTAATGACCCGACCGGTCGTTTTGAGATCCAGCGCGTCGTTCAGTAGTTGGGAGTCATGAACAGCTTTATTTCGGGTATTATGACTTGTGTGTATTGTCAGAGTTGAAATTCAGGGGGTTCAGGGTTAAATGGAAAGGAAAATTCTCATTTCAGAAGCCTTAAGTTTAGGAAATTGAGTAAGACTGGAATTTTGAATAAACTGTGATGACCCAAAAGGTCATCTTATGTAAATTTAATTATGACTGTCTTCCAAGGCACCGAAAGCCTCCGTCAATCTCACCTCGATGTGCGTGCACAACCCGGACGCGTAGCCGGGAAGCCTTTATGTGGAAACTTGATAAAGAGTTGAATTTATGATAATTAGTTGAATAAAGTTGACTTTGGTCAACATTTTTGGTGAACGAACCTGGATCCGTGATCCGACGGTCCCGGAAGGTCCGTAGGAAAATATGGGACTTGGGCGTATTCCCGGGATCGAATTCCAAGTACCCAAGTCCGAGAAATGAATTTTTAAAGGAAATTGTTTTATGAAAATATTAAAGGCTTATGAAAAATGAACTTTGATGTAAACCCTGTGCGGCAGGGCCCGTATTATGATTCCGGAGCCCGGAACAGTTTTAATATGTGTTATTTAAGTTATCTGTTAAATTTGGTAAGAAACAGACTTGAATTGACGGGTTTCGGATAAAAATGAGAAAATTGGAGTTAATGAAGTTTTGAGGATTTTTATTGAATTTGAAATTTGGCTTGAAATGTGATTTTATGTTCCCGAGGTCCGATTGAAATCCCGAGACCGGGAATAGTTCCGTTATGTCATTTTTAACTTGTCAGCAAAATTTGAAGTCATTCCGAGTAGTATAGACCGGTTCGGCGCATTGAAGTGAATTCTAGAATTTCTTAAGTTCTTAAGTTGATTCAATTTAGTTTTGGGATTGAATTTTGAGTAAACGACCTCGCAATCAAGATCCGAAGGTTTTAGCAGGTTCGTATGAAGATTTCAAACTTGGGCATATGTCCGGATCGGGATTTGGATAACCCGAGAGCGTTTCAGTGTATATTGTTGAAGTCAGCATTTTTGACGAAATTTCCTAAGTTTGGCTTGAAACGCATTTCAATGATATTGATGTCCGTTTGGGATTCTGAGTTTGGGAATAGCTCCGTATGGTGATTCCGGAGTTGGGAGTGCGATCGGAAGTGAATTCGGAAGTCCGGAGGTCATTTTGAAGTCATTTCGCTAAAGATAGAAATTTGAAGATTTTTGAGAAGTTTGACCGAGAGTTTGACTTTTTGATATCGGGGTCGGATTCCAATTCCGAAAGTTGGAACAGGTCCGTAATGTCGAATATGACTTGTGTGCAAAATTTGTGGTCAATTGGACCTGATTTGATAGGTTTCGGCATCGGATGTAGAAGTTGAAATTTCAAAGTTCATAAAGTTCGAATTTTAGTGCGATTCGAGATTTCGGCATTGTTTGATGTGATTTGAGGCCTCGAGCGAGTTCGTATCATGTTTTGGGACATGTTGGTATAATTGGTTAAGGTCCCGAGGGCCTCGGGTGCATTTCGGAAGGTTAACGGAATGAATTTCGGACAAAAGAAAGAAGGAATATTGCAGAAAATTTCTGCAGATTTTGGACAGCAATTAGTGCGCGAGGAGCCTACTTTAGAAGCTTATATATCGAAATTTATAAGGCATCTGAAAATGTGCAAAACATTAAAGTTGTAGCCCTTGCAATCTAGTTTTCAGAATATTAAACCATGCCTCATTTGGACATTTTTACTGAAATTTATGATCGGTTGAAGGTGGCTGGTCGAGCAGTTTCGATAGAATTTTCAGATGCACAGGGCCGAATTTAGAAGCTCATATCTCGGAATATATAAAGTGTTATATGGTGTACAACCTATCAAATAAAAGATCTTTGAGTCTAGTTTCTAAATCCTCAAACCATTGTTATTTTGCTATTTCTACAAGAAGTTATGGGTGTCTTAACAGAAGGTGTTCAACAAGGGAATTTTAATAGGATGTACAACCTGTGCAGCACAAGTGCAAGGTACAACTCGATGAAGCAGGGGCAGATTCTTTAAACTCGAATTTGACCCATTTTCTTCATTTCTTTCATTTGGCTTGGATGATTTTGGAGAGCATTTCGAGGGGGATTTCATCAAGCATCAAAGGTAAGTTGTTTCTACTTATTTTCAAGTTAACTACAAGATTTATTACATAGATTTGATATGAAAATTGAGGAAAAATGTAGGAATATGCTAAGAAACCTAGAATTTTGAAAATGTGATCTTTTGCCACGATTTGAGCATGAATATTTGAAGTATATTGTATAATTTAATTAGTAAAGCTTCGGGTGGAGATTTTCTTCAAGCAATATCGAGATCCGGGCACGTGGGCCCGAGGGAATTTTTGTCATTTCATTGATCCGGGCTGAGGAACTTTGTAATTTGAATTGGTTATGATTTATTGAGTATATTTTCATTGAATTATCGTTATTTCGATAGTTTGGGAACGTGCGCATCCATTTTTAGTCGTCGTAGAGGCTTGGAAGTCGGTGATGAATCTTCGGAGCGAGGCGAGTCTCCTTTCTTACCTCGTAAGAGGGAAATTGTCCCTCTAGGTAACCTTGTTTTTACGTAGTGGCTATTACTGCTTCGTCCGGGTAGTTAGGACACAACATGTTCATTGTTTTTCCCTGTTATAACATAGATATGACTTATATACTTGTGTGATTGGTACTGTTGTCTTTGAACATTGTGATACTTGGCTTGAATTAAGAGTGAGAAGAGAATCACGGGATGGGATAGGGTCGTACGCCATGGTAGAGTGATGATTGATTATATTATGGGATCGGGTCGTACGCCACGACAGAGTGATGATTGATTATATTATGGGATCGGGCCGTACGCCAC
>ML251598.1:6050-40220 GCA_005239495.1 Nicotiana undulata | reverse complement strand
GAGATTGAGACTACCAGGGTGGGATCGGGTCGTACGCCACAGCGATATTGAGACTACCAGGGTAGGATCGGGTCGTACGCCACGACGAAATTGAGACTACTAGGGTGGGATCGGGTCGTACGCCACGGCGAGTTGATACTACCAGGGTGGGATCGGGCCGTACGCCACGGTGAGATTGAGTACCATATGGGAGCAGGCCGTATGCCACGACGGATACCAAACTTGTTTGATTTGAGATTGTTATTTGATGCCGGATATTGATGTACTTGATTATTTGTTTTACTTGCCTACAGTTTTCTTTACATCCTGCTTACTTTACGACTGTTGGACCTTAGTGAGTATCGAGTCGACCTCTCGTCACTACTTCTTCGAGATTAGACGGGATACTCACTGGGTACATATATGTATATGTACTCATACTACACTTTCTGTGCATTTTGTTGCACAGGTACCTTTATAGTACAGTGATTGACTTGGAAGACTTATACGGGCTGCATTCATCCAGGAGCGTTCTACAGCAGCCGGAGTCTCCCTTCTGTGTACTTACATTTTATATCTATTGCCTTTGTCCCATTTATTTCTCGGACAAGAGTTGTATAATTGTATAAATTCTTAGAAACTGCTCATGTACTTGTGTCACCGGGTTCTGGGGATGTGTTGAGTCTTGTTTTATGGAATTAAATAGATTTCTTGTCGTGTTTAATTTACAAAAAAATGTTTATTTGATTATGAGATGCAATAAAGGCAACGATTTTGAAATTGTAAAACAGGAAGGTATTTTAACTGATTAAGGGGTTGGCTTGCCTGCCAGTGGTGTCCGGCGCCATCAAAACCCATAGGTTTTGGGGCGTGACAACGTGGTATCAGAGCTCTAGGTTCCCCTAGGTTTCACGAGTCATGAGCAAGTCTAGTAGAGTTTTGCGGATCTGTACGGAGACGTCTGTACTTATCTTCGAGAGGCTACAGGGCTGTAGGAGTACTTCCCTTCTTGATTCATCATCGTGCGATTTGATTCAATTAAGGCTTATGCCTATGTTTCTTTCAACTCAATCTTATACGCCGCGAAGCTCTTGCTATGATTCGAGGAGTTGAGGAATTGAAATGGTGCTACGGATATGGTGCGAGATGTTTTCCATGTGCAGTCTGTTGGGGCTGTTGTTGTTGCCCTGCAGAAGAATAATATGTTGTTTCAGCTCAGTAATTGTGTTTCTGAGGACTTTGAGGCCATGATCAGGTTGTTATGATGCTTACAATTGGACATCGCGCGGTGTTGATAGAATGGTAGGATGCTTGCCCATATGTAGGGACAATGAATGACTTGAAGGGAGGTCTTCTCAGGGCGTGGTTTCGAGATTTCAGTACTTTAGTTCCGATGGAGGAAAGGCACTTGGACTATGAATGGTATGGTTCGGATTGATAGAATAGTTATCTTGGTGCTATCGACCAAGGTGGAGTATTCACTAGTGTTGTGATATCGTTGTTTGATCGAATAGGATATGTTAAATTCGCCGGTGTTATAGCTCTTCGGTTGCATGGGGTTAGAGTGCAGTGAAGCGGTGTTGGAGAAGCGGTTATCAGGGATCGTGGTGTGTAGTAGTTTAGAATTGAACAGTTACCTCTAATGAAGGCAGCTCGAGAAAGATGATCTTCGGAGAGTTTGAAGTTGTGGTGATCTGCTGGTTCAAAGAGCTACAGAGAAGGATGTTGAATTGAGGACGCAATTGAGAAGCACGCGATGAAGGAAGATATGTGAAAAGTGATAGGTGGTGGTTCCATTTCTAAAAGGTCGGTCGTAAGGAAAGAAAGTCGGGTGATGCTTAAAGGAATGAGGTTAACCAAAGTGGGGGAGTCCCACCACCTGCAGTTGGGTTGTGGGGTTGTGTCCTCATGGAGTTGCGGATTGTCGGCATATTAGCAAGTTGTTACAGCTAAGGGAAAGGAGTATAGCGGTAATGGAGCATGGCATTCGATAAGTGTGTGCGAAGTTGGTCCTATTGGACCAGGGTTAGGCTTTGGAAGATTAAGAATTCGTGCTTAAGGCATAGGCAAGTTGTAAGGGTAGCGACTCAGTCACGTGCTCCGTTGAAAGGGTTTTCATGTGCTAGGAGAGCCTTGGGGTTGATTGTATTCGGGGCCAGTCAGAGTGGGTGACTTTCAGTGGTGGTCCTAATGAATTCGAAAGTTAGAGAATGCGGTGTTTAAGGGTTTCAGGTAACAGTATAATTAAGAATCGAGCTTCTGCAGTATAATCTCTAAGAGGAAGGAAGATGGTTGGAGTGTTCTATGTTATTTCAGCACGCGGGATAGTATTGGAGGAGTGAGAGAAATAGACTCCAAGTTGTAGAAAGATTATCAGGAGGTTGTGAGACGGGTTGCGGGATTTAGGCAGCATGGTCTCGTGAATCGAGGTCACTCGGGATGAGTGACGGTTGAGCTGCTATGAGTTGAAAGAAGTTACTATAATCTTCGAGGCAATTAAAGATGATGAAAAGAAGAAAGATTGGTTAGCCAAGGGTGAAATGGCACAAGTACGGCAGTGATCAGTTCCTTCGACGTGTTTGAGTATGTGTACGGTCTGTGCAGATATGTGTGGGGCTTGTCGGTCGTCGTAATATATTTCAGTTGGAAGCATTCAGGTGCTATGGCCTGTCGGGTATAGGCGGATTTCTGGAAGGTTTATGGCGGTTCAGATTACTACTTAAGGAATTGCATGTATTGTGATTGTGAGAGCTCACTTGTGAGTTGTTATGGTTCTCATGAATTGAAGTCAGTAAAAAGGGTTCCTAGGTAATGAAGTGTTCACCCTAATAATGGTTCAGGGGTTATGATGTAATTTTGCGCCATATCATATTTGCATGTTATGTGCAAAAAGCGGTATGTAACTGGAAGTAAGAATTGAGATTGGTGTGTGGCTTTAACAAGGATGTCATGAGCTCGGAGGAACAAGGGCAAAGTATTTGAATGTTTAGAGTAAGCTGGTATTGTCTTCTGTGTCACCTGAGAATGGTGTTTGAGGAAAGAGGCTTTGTATCCTGGTTATGGGTTCTTGATTTGTCTTGCAGCATTTGTGGGATTAGGAGTAAGGATGTGCAGACTTGTTGCCTTGTGTGGAAGGCCGTGAGAGCGTGACCACGGGAAGCTTATGTAAGTGTGACTTGTAGTCACCTGATTGATTGAAGATTTGGACGAAGTATAAGGAGATGCAATATTGCTTAATTGAGAATATGTGCCTTAAAGGCGTTTGGTCCATTTGGTTGTGAATTGTGGAGTATTTGTTCCTGGTGTAATGATTATTCTTGTGTTTTACTTCCTGTTTCTCTGAGGAAAATTCATATTTATAGCGTGAGTCGGGTAGTTCCTTCCTGATGTCGTTTCCTTATGAGTCGTGTTCGAATTGTGGCCTATTGGCGCATTGTGGTATCGTGTGAAACTGTTGGTTATGCCTGGGGTGATTGGTTATCTGAGCAGTTCATACTGGGTGAGACGAGATTTATAAATTTGGGATCAGTGTGATAGGATTATGCGAGTATATTGCAAGGGAGTTGCCATTATTGGTTTGCAACGAGATAATGATCTAAGTTTAGAGAAAAGATTTCAACGTGTGGTTAACTCTGTAGTTGGATAGGAATTTCTACACATTTCCTCCGTTGTGGTGGTATCGTCAGCATTATATCATGATGTATGTGTGTATCTTACAAGGTGCTTTGAGAGCATCAAATTCGTAGAATTCTGGCTATTAAGGTTTAGGGAGCGTCGTTGTGGTCAGATGATGGATTATGCAGTGTATGGTGCTGATTCAACAAAGATACGCAGTTGTGTTCTGATGCCTCATGTGGAAGTTGATGCGATGTTCACATATTAGAAACAGGCATGGCAGAGAATTTCAAGTGTTGGAACTGGGGTCTGAGTTTATTATACGGATAAAGGAGGATATCTTCAGATTTGATCAGGCTTATGTGCTCAACCGGGTTGTGGTAGCACGGGCAGGTGCACGAGGTGTTAAATAGTGATTCCAGGTAATTCTAGGGCAGTTCCTGGCACGTTCGAGGACGAACATATGTTTAAGTGGGGGGGAATGTAACGACCCGGCCGGTCGTTTTGAGATCCAGCGCGTCGTTCAGTAGTTGGGAGTCATGAACAGCTTCATTTCGGGTATTGTGACTTATGGGTATTGTCAGAGTTGACATTCAGGGGGTTCGGGGTTAAATTGAAAGGAAACTTCTCATTTCAGAAGCCTTAAGTTGAGGAAATTGAGTAAGACTGGAATTTTGAGTAAACTGTTATGACCCAAAAGGTCATCTTATGTAAATTTAATTATGACTGTGTTTCGAGGCCCCGAAAGCCTCCGTCAATCTCACTTCGATGTGCGTGCGCAGCCCGAGCGCGTAGCCGAGAAGCCTTTATGTGGAAACTTGATAAAGAGTTGAATTTATGATAATTAGTTGAATAAAGTTGACTTTGGCCAACATTTTTGGTGAACGGAACCGGATCCGTGATCCGACGGTCCCGCAAGGTCCGTAGGAAAATATGGGACTTGGGCGGATGCCCGGAATCGAATTCCGAGTACCCAAGTCCGAGAAATGAATTTTTAAAGGAAATTGATTTATGAAAATATTAAAGGCTTATGAAAAATGAACCTTGATGTAAAACCTGTGCGGCCGTGCCCGTATTATGATTCCGGAGCCCGGAATAGGTTCAATATGTGTTATTTAAGTTATATGTGAAATTTGGTAAGAAACGGACTTGAATTAACGGGTTTCGGATCAAAATGAGAAAATTGGAGTTAATGAACTTTTGAGGTTTTTTAAAGAATTTGAAATTTGGCTTGAAATGTGATTTTATGTTCCCGATGTCCGAATGAAATCCCGAGACCGGGAATAGTTCCGTTATGTCATTTATAAATTGTCTGCAAAATTTGAAGTCATTCCGAGTAGTATAGACCGGTTCGGCGCATTGAAGTGATTTCTAGAATTTCTTAAGTTCTTAAGTTGATTCAATTTGGTTTTGGGATTGAATTTTGAGTAAATGACCTCGGAATCAGGATCCAAAGGTTTTAGCCGCTTCGTACGACGATTTCGGACTTGGGCATATGTCCCGATCGGGATTTGGATAACCGGAGAGCGTTTCGGTGTATATTGTGGAAGTCAGCATTTTTGAAGAAATCTCCTAAGTTTGGCTTGAAACGCATTTCAATGATATTGATGTCCGTTTGGGATTCTGAGTTTGGGAGTAGCTCTGTATGGTGATTCTGGAGTTGGGAGCGCGATCGGAAGTGAATTCGGATGTCCGCAGGTCATTTTGAAGTCAGTTAGCTAAAGATAGAAATTTGAAGGTTTTTGAAAAGTTTGACCAAGAGTTTGACATTTTGATATCGGGGTCGGATTCCAATTCTAAAAGTTGGAGCAGGTCCGTAATGTTGAATATGACTTGTGTGCAAAATTTGGGGTCAATCGGACGTGATTTGATAAGTTTCGGCATCGGATGTAGAAGTTGAAATTTCAAAGTTCATAAAGTTTGAATTTTAGTGCGATTCGAGATTTCGGAGTTGTTTGATGTCATTTGAGGCCTCGAGCGAGTTCGTATCATGTTTTGGGACATGTTGGTATAATTTGTTAAGGTCCCGAGGGCCTCGGGTGGATTTTAGAAGGTTAACGGAATGAATTTTAGACAAAAGAAAGAAGGAATATTGCAGAAAATTTCTGCAGATTTTGGACAGCAATTAGTGCGCGAGGAGCCTACGTTAGAAGCTCATATATCGAAATCTATAAGGAATCTGAAAATGTGCAAAACATTAAAGTTGTAGGCCTTGAAATATAGTTTTCAGAATATTAAACCATGCATCATTTGGACATTTGTACTGAAATATATGATCGGTTGAAGGTGGCTGGTCGAGCAGTTGTGATAGAATTTTCAGATGCACAGGGCCGACTTTAGAAGATCATATCTCGGAATATATAAGAAGTTATACTGTGTACAACCTATCAAATAAAAGATATTTGAGTCTAGCTTCTAAATCCTCAAACCATTTGTTATTTGGATATTTCTACAAGAAGTTATGGGTGTCTTAACAGAAGGTGTTCAACAAGGGAATTTTAATAGGATGTACAACCTGTGCAGCACAAGTGCAAGGTACAACTTGATGAAGCAGGGGCAGATTCTTTAAACTCGAATTTGGCCCATTTTCTTCATTTCTTTCGTTTGGCTTGGATGATTTTGGAGAGCATTTCAAGGGGGATTTCATCAAGCATCAAAGGTAAGTTGTTTCTACTATTTTCAAGTTAAATACAAGATTTATTACATAGATTTGATATGAAAATTGAGGAAAAATGTGGGAATTTGCTAAGAAACCTAGAATTTGGAAAGTATGATCTTTTGCCACGATTTGAGCATGAATTTTTGAAGTAAATTGTATAATTTAATTAGTAAAGCTTCGGGTGGAGATTTTCCTTAAGAAATTTCGAGGTCCGGGCACGTAGGCCCGAGGGTATTTGGTCATTTTATTGAGCCAGGCTGAGGAACTTTGTAATTTGAATTGGTTATGATCTATTGAATATATTTTCATTGAATTATCGTTATTTGGATAGTTTGGGAGCGTGCACATCAATTTTTAGTCGTCATAGAGGCTTGGAAGTCGGTGATGAATCTTCGGAGCAAGGCGAGTCTCCTTTCTAACCTCGTAAGAGGGAAATTGTCCCTCTAGGTAACCTTGTTTTCTATGTGATCTTGTTTGGGGGCTACGTACGCATCGAGTGACGAGAGTCCGTACGTAGTGGCTATTACTGCTTCGTCTGGGTAGTTAGGACACAACATGTTCATTGTTTTTCCCTGTTATAGCATAGATATGACTTGTATACTTGTGTGATTGGTACTGTTGTCTTTGAACGTTGTGATACTTGGCTTGAATTAAGAGTGATAAGAGAATCACGAGATGGGATCGGGCTATACGCCACGGTAGAGTGATGATTGATTATATTATGGGATCACATCGTACGCCACGACAGAGTGATGATTGATTATATTATGGGAACGGGCCATACGCCACGGCAGAATGATGATTGACTATATTATGGGATTGGTCCGTACGCCACGACAGAATGATGATTGATTATATTATGGGATCGGGCCGTACACCACGACGAGATTCAGACTACCAGGGTGAGATCAGGCCGTACGCCACGACGATATTAAGACTACCAGGGTGGGATCGGGCCGTATGCCACGGTGTGATTGAGACTACCAGGGTGGAATCGGTCTGTACGCCACAGCGAGATTGAGACTACCAGGGTGTGATCGGGCCGTATGCCATGGCGAGATTGAGACTAGCAGGGTGGGATCGGGCCGTACGCCACGCCGAGATTGAGACTACCAGGTTGGGATCAGGCCGTACGCCACGGCGAGATTGAGACTACCAGGGTGGGATCGGGCCGTACGCCACGACGAGATTGAGTACCATATTGGAGCGGGTCGTACGCCACGGTGGATACCAAACTTGTTTGATTTGAGATTGTTATTTGATGTCGGATATTGATGTACTTGATTATTTGTTTACTTGCCTACATATTTCCTTACATCCTGCTTACTTTATTACTGTTGGACCTTAAAGAGTATCGAGTCTACCTCTCTTCACTACTTCTTCGAGATTAGACGGGATACTCACTGGGTACATATATGTATATGTACTCATACTACACTTTCTGTGCATTTTGTTGCACCGGTACCTTTATAGTACGGTGATTGAATTGGAAGACTATACGGACTGCATTCATCTAGGAGCGTTCCACAGCTGCCGGAGTCTCCCTTCTGTGTACTTACATTTTATATCTATTGCCTTTGTCCCATTTATTTCTTGGACAAAAGTTGTATAATTGTATAAATTCTTAGAAACTGTTCATGTACTTATGTCACCGGATTCTGGGGATGTGTTGAGTCTTGTTTTATGGAATTAAATAGATTTCTTGTCATGTTTAATTTACAAAAATTTGTTTATTTGATTATGAAATGCAATAAAGGCAACGATTTTGAAATTGTTAAACAGGAAGGTATTTCAACTGATTAAGGGGTTGGCTTGCCTGACAGTGGTGTCCGGCGCCATCACAACCCATAGGTTTTGGGGCGTGACAACAAGCAGGTAGGAAGCAAGTCATACCGGGAGTCTCCAAGATGAGTCACTACAGAGCAGACTTTCAAGATGATGACATCCAATACAAATGCGAAGCTCAACATATGTGGCACCTTAAGATTATTGTAGAAAAGGACATTATCAAACTAGACCGAAATCACACAGGGCATGTGCGCTTCTACCCATCATGGTTGAAAGATAGCATAGTAGGAATAGTTGAGCCAAGGATCGGTCGAGGGAACAAGGTCATAGATGAAGTTCCTGAAGCCCAAGTGAAATACAACAAATTGTGCAAAAGAGTTCATATGTCCGAGGCCGAGCATCTGGAGAACCACAAGACTGATGTGGAACTGATCAATATATGGAGGGAAATTGCTATCAAGTCTAATGAGAGGCTAGAATATCTAGAGCAAGGTCTGATGGAACTGAAAGAGAAAGCAAGGAAAATAGTCGTCGATTACCACAATGCTGAGGGAAGAAAATGAGGACATCTAGCGAGGGTATACCTGTTGCTGGGCATGCGCGACCTGGGGAACCTAATCGATGGAGCCAAGAGAATCAAGACTGGAGAAGGTCCCTCTGGGACCAAGTAGATTAGGTTTATTTGTTCTTGCCTTTTCGAATGTAATAAGGCCCAATGCCATTAGTGACTTATCATATTTAGTGTCGTTATAGATTCGTGTTATTTTTACATTAATGAAATGAGGCCATTATTGGCAATAAAATTCTCCAAATCTACTTGTTTCCAGGCCTACCTCGGGCACAACGAGGCTCCCAAATTAGGACGCGGATTTACATTCCCGCAATATGTATTTAAATACTGCAAACCTTTTAAGAATTCTCACTAACTTGGTTACCTTTTTATTTTTCCTTCTTTTGATTATTCCCATTCCCCAAGGTTGGTTCACGCATACTAGTATCATCAGCTTACCATACCAGATCCAGAGGCCCTCCACCTCCTCCTTCTCCAAGTGTGCTGAAAGGCAAAGGAAAAGCTAAAATAGACAACATGAACAGCGTCATAAAAGACAACACTACACATGCTGAAAATGTGGAAACTTCTGATGGTCGGGGTACTCAGGCCCCAAATGATTTGGTTTTATGACTCGAGCAAAAGATACTTGAACTACAAGGTGAGCTTGAGAAGGTTCGTAACTTGGCAAACCTCTCCCTCACACTAAATGTCCCATATATCAACCCTCCAAATACCCAAAACCCTGTACCACCTCAGAACATAACCAACAAACGCACGCAGAATCCTCCCGCACCTCACCACTCTACAACCCCTCTTGAAAATCAGCATGTACCTACCTAGTACCCGCAAACCACCTATCATAGTCCGAAGAATACCCCACAACCTATCCCCGATCCCCAAACCTCAACCAATGATCACCACTATACCCAAACTCCTGGCGTTCATCAAAACAACCCTATATACGTGGAAACCTTACCCCACTTCACTCAACCAATATCATATACACCAGAATCCTCCGAGAAGGACCTGCTCATCAAGAACATGGCAGAGGAGCTCAAGAAACTAACGAGCCGAGTTTAGGGTGTTGAAGGAGGTAAAGGGATCGAAGGTCTAAATTATGACGATTTCTGCATAAAACCAGATGTGGAACTATCTGAGAGTTACGAATCTCCCAAGTTCGAAATGTTTGATGGAATGGGTGACCCCAAGGTCTATCTGAGAACTTATTGTGACAAGCTCGTGGGGGTTGGAAAAGATGAAAGGATTCACATGAAGTTGTTCATGAGAAGCCTTACTGAAGATGCCCTATCTTGGTACATAAGCCAGAATCCCAAGAAATGGGCTAATTGGGTGAGCATGGCGTCAGATTTCATAGACAGGTTCTATTTCAACACAGAAAATGCACCGGATGTTTTCTATATCAAGAACCTCAAGAAGAAGCCAACTGAGACGAGTATGTTACTCGATGGAGGTCAGAAGCATCGAAAGTCAGGCCGGCATTAGATGAGGAATAGATGAACAAGTTCTTTGTTAGGGCACATGATGCGTAATATTACGAACGGCTAATGGTCATTGAGAATCATAAGTTCTCCAATATCATCAAGCTCGGAGAAAGGATCGAGGAAGGTATTAAAAGTGGAATGGTGACAAATTTTGAGGCACTGCAGGACACAAACAAAGCACTACAATCAAGTGGCATATAGAAAAAGAAAGAATTCGGAACAATAATGGTTGCCCAAGGTACGAAAACTCCATTTGTATACCAAACACCTCTACCCACATACCAACCACCTCCAAGATATCCTCAACCTGCTACCGCCTAACACACCTATAATACCCAACCATCCTATTATCATTCACCACCAGCTCGTCTAAACTATCAAAAACCCAGGCCTAATTTTGACCGTAAACAACCCAGACAATACACCGCCATTGTTGAACACATCGACAAGTTGTACGAAAGATTGAAAGTTGCTGGATATGTCACCCTTATTCCTGCCGTGGCAATGGAAAGTTCATCTCAATGGGTCAATCCAAACAATAGTTATGCGTACAATTCTGGTATGAAAAGGCACACTATTGATGAGTGTCGCACCTTGAAAGACAAGATCCAAACACTGCCTGATACCAAGGTCATACAGGAAAAGGAAACTGCACCTAATGTGCGCAACAATCCCCTCCCAGATCATAGGGGTTTAGGGGTCAATGTAATAGAAACTGATGAAGAGTGGGATCCCGAGGGATCAATCGGGCTTATTTGAAACACACCCGAGGCCCCACGGGACCACGTATAAACACACAAACAAGTGATAATAGCTAACACGGACTCGCTCGAGGTCTCAAATCACATCAAACAATGCTAAAACGACGAACATGATATTGCAGACAAGTCTAAACTAGTGCCGAAACCTATCAATTCAACCCAGAGTGATGCCAAATTTTGCAGACAAGTCTCAATTGACATCCCAGAGATGCTCAAACTCTCGGAATCGCATTCCGACCATGATATACCAAAAAGTCAACTGTGGTCAAACGTTTCCTTTTTTCCAAACTTCAACTTTTTAAACTTTTGCCGAATTACCTCAATTTACTCTACGGACCTCCAAAACCAATTCCGGACGCGCGCCTAAGTTCAAAATCATCATACGAAGTTGTTGACATCACCCAAAACTCATTCCGAGGTTGTTTACGCAAAAGTCAAACCTCCGGCCAACTTCAATCACTTAAGCTTCCAAAATTGAAAATTTTATCTGAATTCGACTCCGGATTATCCGGTAACTGAATCCAACCATGCACACAGGTCGATATACACAATGTGAATTTTTTCATGACCTTATGCCATCGAACAGACCTTAAATTCCAAAAATGACCGGTCGGGTCATTATAAGACTGATACATAATAGTCGATTGCTCTCACTTGTGGTGTACAAACTCCAGGAGGGGCTCCTACAGCCCATGTGCTATATCGCTACGGCGTGCAGCCTGATCCAATATATATATCTTGTTGCGGCGTGCAACCCGATCCACATATCTTGCTGCCGCATGTAGCCCAATCCCTATATAGATGTACAGAGTGCTGCGGCGTGCAGCCCGATCCCTATCTATCCTCACAAGTCTCGCTCTCGGCCTCACTCGTTCATCATCACAATTCAGTAGGGAAACTCATCACAAATCACAGGGACTCAACCCCAATTATCTCTCAATATTCTAAAATAGGGTGGTAAGTAGTAATAAAACAGTGAACATGTATAAATCATGACTGAGTTCATATTTTCTATCAAACCAGTGTGAGGACGGTAGTAAAAATACCCCTAAGGGTCTAAACAGGTCGGCACAAGGCCCCAAACATGGCATACCGCCCATAATAAAGTATAAGCCTCTAAAACACAGAATAATATATGATTTCAAATATAACACGCGGCTTAATAGTCTCTACGGGACAGACCAAGTAATAATCCCTATCGGTGCATGCCCACACGCTCGTCACCTAGTATGTGTGTCACCTCATTTATCAAAATGTTTCAAAAATAACGGGGTTTCATACCCTCGGGTCTAGATTTACAACCATTACTTACCTCGAACCGGAAAAAATACTAATCCGCGATGCTCTTGCCCCTCGAACCGACCTCTGATTGCTCAAAATCTAGCCAAAATCATATTTATACCATCAATATATTCTAAGGAACAAAGCCCATTCGAAAATTATCACAATTAAGCACAAATCCCGAAATTGGTCAAACCCGACACCCGCACCCACGTCTCGTAATCCAATAAAAATTACATCACAAGAATCCTCATCCTCCCACGAGTATACCCATATAAAGTACATCAAAATCCAATCACAAATGACCCTTCAATTCCTCAATTTAAAGTTTCAAATTCCTGAGCCCTAAACCCCCAATTTAGGCACAAACGTTCCATAACTTTCACCCTTAATTAGTCCAAAAATCACATATAAACGAGTTTTAAGTCCAAAAGTCTTACCTCCACGAATAACCCTCGAATTTCGTCTTCAAAACCCCTCAAAAAGCTTCAAATTAGAGTAAAAATGGTGGAAGAATACCAAAATTCGCTAAGGGTTTCATTTATATGTTCTGCCCTGCGACGAACGCACATGCGGTCCTTTTATCGCATCTGCGGACCCACACCTGCGGTCCCAGGTACGCACCTGCGCATTTCACTTAAAGGGCCATTTTTCGCACCTGCGACCAAACCACCGCACCAACGACTCCGCAGGTGCGGCCAACCATCCGCACCTGCGACCTTTCACCAGCCTGCCATTTCCTCACCTGCGCTTGGACCCTCGCAGATGCGGTCATCGTACTTGCGGTTTCCCTTTCGCAGGTGCGACCACACCAGCAGTTCAGCACTAGCAGCATTGTTTGCTACATTTTCCAAGTTTAAACCTCCCGACGCCTCTCTGAAATCACCCCGAGCCTCCTCCGGACCTCAACCAAAAGTACCAACAAGTAATTAATGATCACCCGAATTTAGTCGGACCCTCGAAACACCCAAAACAACATCGAAACACCAATTCAACTCATGATTCAGGCCTAAGAATCCTCAAACTTCCGAAAATCATCTACGATGCCGAAACTAACCAAACCTTGTCCGAATGACCTGAAAATTTGGACACATATCCAAAATGACACTACGGACCTGCTCCTACTTCCGGAATTCCATTCCCACCCCGATAGCTAATTTCCATTGTCGACCGGGAATTGCCAAAAACTCAATTTCGCCAAATCAAGCCTATTTCTATACCAGGCATAAAAACCATATTACGAACACACCTCTAAGTCCCAAATCACCTAACGTAGCTATCTGAGCCATAAATTCCACATTTCGGGGTCGTTTACCTTTAAGTAAACTTCCAATTGACTTTTCCAACTATTAAACAATCTTAAGAGACTAAGTGTCTCATTTCTCTCTACATCCACTCCGAACCCGAGCAATTCATCCTAACACAACATGAAATAGCTGAACCACACATAATGAAGAAGGATTGAGGAAACGGTTAAAACTCCCGAAAAGACCGACCGGGTTGTTACATTCTGCCCCACTTGAACATACGTTCGTCCTCCAACGTGCCCAGAGTTGTTCCAGAAACCACCAAAATTGTCTTGTAACCTACCATGTACATACCAGGGGGTGATCCCACGTCATTGTAAAGACCTGTAGAATGTTTGACTAAAAACGATGCTCGGATATATCCCCATGTTGATACAACTATAGAAATTCTTAAATCGGACTATTTTGAAGTAAAAAGTACCCCAGGACTTAGAGGATGGAATTCTATAAGTTTGTACGGATCTGAGGCCCACTATACGATCGCATATCAAGTATGCAGACCGCATTGTGGTCGCATAGTTTGGCAGATTGTTGTCCATTTTGAGGATAGCTATGCGGCCTAGGATGCGATAGCATTTTGTGAATACGGGCCGGACAGTTGTCGCATGTTGCACCTGAGTTTTTGCGGAGGGAGTTATACAGCACACTATGCGATTGCATAACAGGTATGCGGACCGCATAGTTGTCGCATACCTGGGCAGATTCCTTTTCTAACTGGAATGCTATCGCATTCCGGACCGCAAACCTACATCGGGGCTTCCAGTTTTCTAATTTTAAAACCTGACCCCCAACCTAATATAACATCCATCCCCTTTAGTTTTAACAACCTTCTGATAAAATAGAGAGAGGAGAGAGTGAGTTCTAGTGAGAGAGAGTCCCAACTTCATCAATTTGATCCACCATCTCTACTCAGGCTTGAAATTGATCGAGTAGGACACCATTTTCTTCACTACAAGAGGTAAGATTCTACCCCATCAACCCTAATTTCTAGATTTTTGTTAAAATGAAACATGGATAGGTTAGTTCATGAAGATGTGGGTAGGAATATTGCATGCATGTAACCAATTAGTCATAATCTAGTGAAGGGAAATGGGTTGGAGCAATCGTTCACTAAAAATAGGCCATTTAATCTAGAGGAACTCCTAGTGTTTGATACAATGCTCTAGTGAGTTCAAGACATGATCATTATTCCTAATTTTAAGTTCAAATATGCCACATTGTGAACTAGATTGAAGGTGCTAGAAGGTCCGGTGAATTGTGGTAGAAATCTAAGGAAAAATCCCAAATCAAGGTATGTATGGCTAACTTAAATCTTTGTAGAATCGTCATGCTAGTGTCCGAGCATTTGGTATGAGTTCCTTTCTTGATCATATTTGAACTGATTATTCTAATGTGTTGAGGCGTAAGATTTTGTTCTCTGATTGTCTTAGACGGTTACCATGTCACCATGTTACTCGAAATTGTGAAATATGATTCTTTATGCTTATCCTATCATGTGCAAAATTCATCATATGTTCGAAACTTATCGATATGAAGGATAGTGCTACTAAATGAATGAAAAGAGTAACAAACTCAATTGTTAAATGTATCCAAGTGCCAAAGGCTATAAAGAGCCGTAATATTTTTTTTAAACTAAAGACGGTGCCCGGGTAGGTTCCCATGTTGTTATAACTGTAGAAATTCTTAAAAACGGATCTTTTTGTTTGAAGTAAAAGTACCCACGAACTTTAAGGATATAATTTCCCAGAATAGCGCAGATCTGCCGTCCATTATGCGATCGCAGATCAGGTCTGCAGACCGCATAAAGGTCGTAAACCTGGACAGTTGTTCTCCATTTCAAGGATAGCTATGCGGCCCAAGATGCAATCACATATTGAGAATGCGGGCCGTATAGTTGTCACATTCTTGCACCTCGATACTAGTGGAGAGACTTGTGCGACGCACTATGCGATCGCATAACAGGTATGCGGACCGCATAATGGTCGCATACCTGGGTAGCCTACCTTCCTTTTTGGCCTACGTGAGGGCCATTTATGCGACACGAATGCGGACCGCATAGCAGGAATGCAATCACATTCCTGACCGCATTTCCTGCTTCGGGGCTTCTAATTTCTGATTTTAAAACCCGACCCCTAGTTTAATAAAACACCCCTCCCCTTCATTCTTAACATTTATCTGACTAAAATAGAGAGAAGGGGGAGTGAGTTTAGTGAGAGAAAGTCATCTTCTTCATCAAATCAGTCCACCACCTCTACTCAGGCCTAGAAATCTTCGAGTATTCGTTGTCTTCTTCACCACACGAGGTAAGTCTTCACCCTATTTTCCCAAATTCTCATATTTTAGTTAAGAATAAAACACACATAGGTTGGTTCTTGAGAATGAAAGTTAAGACCTTGTATGCATGTGAATAGTCTTCCATAATCTAGTAAAGAGAAGCAAGTTAGAGTGGTCTTTCACTAAAAAAGGTTTAGTTAATCTAAGGGATCATATAGTGTTTGATAAAATGCCCAAATGAGTTCATGATTTATAACTCTAAGTCTAAACATGTCATCTTGTAAATTTGATTGAAGGTGTTAGAAAGGCCGGTGGTTTGAGAATAGATATTGAAGGGAAATTTCGACTCGAGGTATGTATGGCTAACTTTAATCTTTGTAGAGTCGCCTTGTTGGTGTCTGAGAATTAAGTATGAGTTCATGGCTTATGCATATGTGAATTGATTGTTCTAACGTTTTGAGGCGTATGATTATATTCTCTGATTGTCCTAGTTGATTTTCCATGCCACCATGCTATGTGAGATTGTGAAAAGGGTGATTCCTTGTGCTTACTCTATCATGTGAAAAACTCGTTATGTGCTCAAACATCTCGGTATGAAAGGTTGTGCTACCAAATGAAAGAAATGACAACGAATCCAATTGTTGAATTTATCTAAGTGCTAAATGATGTGTAGTAAATGATGGGAAGTAAATGTGGACTGATTTTATTAAGCTAAATGATTATGGCATATTGTAGATGACTTACTATTTGGTAAAGACTATTGTGAACACATGTTTGTTTGGTTGTTATGAATTTATAATCTTGATGATAGAAATCCTTGTGATTGAATAATTGGCTATTGTTGCTATCAATGTGACTGTACGGTAGGATCAGGTTGCGCGCCGCAACAGGTAAAATAAGGATGATATGTTGAGAAGTAATAAGGGTTGAATGTGATTGTACGGTGGGATCGGGTTGCACGCCGCAACAGAAGAAATAAGGGTGGAATGATGAGAAGAAATAAGGGCAGAATATGATTGTAAGGTGGGATTGGGTTGCGCGCCACAACAGGAGAACAATTGAAGTAAGGAACTGTGAAAATCTCATTTGTGATTCTATGTATCGTTGTGCAATGATTGTTTGGTTTCTTTGGCTGCCTCCTATCTGCGCATTGCTTTGATTTTACTTAGAGTACTGTTTGTTCATACATAATAATACTATTCAATGGTACTAACGCCCCTTTTGCCGGTGGGCGCTACATCTTTTATATGGATGTAGGTGGTTCTATAACAGGTAGCTCCGTCTGCCGATAGTGGTTCCTTCTCTTCATCCCTTCAGCAGTTCTGGTGAGCCCCACTTCCTCTCGGGGCCGTGTGTAGTCTATACCGTCTTCTTTGTATATGTTGTGTCATTAAAGGTATAGATGGGGCCTTGTTTTCGGCAAGTTTATGTAAAACTCCTAGTACTCTTAGAGGCTCTGTAGACACTGTGTGGGTTGTTTATATCTATTTTGGGCAGTAGCTGCGTTCGGTCGAAATCATGGTCCGTATTGGAAAAGTTGTATGTATTATATATGTTTTTGGAATATCAAAATGTTAAAGCTTTAAAAGAGGGAGATGGACTTATGTTGTAAATTCATACTTTGGTTCCATTTGCTACTTCATTTATAGATTGGTATATTATAAACAAGGGGTAATGCGTTGGGTAGGAAAGGCAATCCAGGTCCGCTTGACCAGGATCATCCGGTAAGGTTCCGGTCTCGTCCCTCAGTTTTGGGGCGTGAAAAACTTGCTATCAGAGCCTAGGGTTTTAAAAGTATCCTAGGTGACTCGGAGCCGTGTCTAGTAGAGCCCTTCTTATCGGTGTGTTGTCTACCACATCTATAATTAGGGGGCCGCATGGACATTTAGGAAAATATCCTTTTATTTTTATTTTGTGTCGTGCGATGAAGTTGGAGGTGAGAATATCTTTATCTAACTCGTGAATCGTTCCAATTTTTAGTAAATGTCACCCAAGAAGAAAGCCTAACTCGGCCTAGAGGCCAATGCCACCCCAAGTGTGGCCATAAATTCCTTATCTGATAGTGCAGGTGAGAATGATTCCCCGACCCTGAATCTGCCTGACCCTTCCATTCCAGGCCAAGCTGTTCCAATTCCTGCTCCAGCGGAGGGAGCCATAGTCCCTCACGCTGATGTTCCTGATCATTCCTCAGTCCTATCTTTCGGTCCCGGTATTTCTGATGGGGACCTCAGGGGAGCTATTCAGATGTTGACTCAGCTAGTGGCCTCCCAGGCCGAAAGATCACATGTTGACCCTGCGTCCTCTAGTGAGCAAGGGGATTCTTTAGGTTCCAGAGTCAACCAGTTCCTACGGTTAGCCCCTCCAGAGTTCGCAGGCACCGACCTAGAGGCCAATCCTCAGGCATTTATAGACGAGATGTACAAGACCCTCCGGGTTATGAGGGCTACTGAGACAGAGAGAGTTGAGTTAGCTTCCTATCGGTTGAAGGGAGCGGCATATTCATGGTTCGAGATGTGGGAGAGTTCCCGTGGAGAGGGGAGCCCTCCAACGAGGTGGGATGAGTTTGTAGATGCTTTTATGGATCATTTCTTGCCTGCCGAGACTAAGGCAGCCCGTGCTGCAGATTTTGAGGTCCTTAAGCAGGGCAACATGAGTGTGTGGGAGTATCATATGGAGTTCGTGCACAGTTCGTCGGTTTGTTCAGGGCCTTGGTCCATTGGTTATCAATGAGGCTGTTACAGCTGCTTTGCACTCAGATATGAACTATGGGAAGATTGTGGGATTCGCCTAGGCTACGGAGGCTCGGAAATAGAAGATAAGAATAGAGAGAGAGAGAGTAGTAGTAAGGCCCAGTCAGCGTGCAACCCTGGGAGTTCAGTTGGAGGTGTGAGATCAGCCCTTTGGAGAGGGTCATCAGGGCCATCTCAATCCTATGCTTAGTCCTCAGCCAGTGCACCGCCATCAGGGCACAGCTATTAGCAAGGAGGTCACTTGGGTCCCGGTTCAGATAGCAGGAGGTTCCATCAGTCGGGTCATTCGGGTAGGAGGTTCCAACAGCAGCGGAGGGACCCATGCCCTAAGTGTGGGAGGTTTGATTCTGAGCCTTGTTACATGGATATCCCGGTATGCTATAGATGTGGAGTGAGGGGCCATGTTCAGCGAGACTGTCGTGCACCTAGTCAGGGCATAGGTAGGGGTACTCCTCAGCCATCTAGTTCATCAGCCGCTACATCTTCAGCACGCCCTCCAGCACCAACAGGGCGCGGTGCAGTTAGGGGTAGAGCACGGGGTCAAGGGGGACCTAGTCGGTTCTATGCTTTGAGTGGTTGCCAGACTGCTGAGGCTTCTCCAGATGTTGTCACAATTATTCTGACTGTTCAAACACATGATGTTTATGCTCTTATCGATCCCGGATATTCATTGTCATATGTTAATCCATTCATTATTTCGGGTTTTGGGATAGAACCTGAACAGCTTCATGAGCTGTTCTCATGGTCGACTCCGATTAGTGATTCTATTACGGCCGCTCGAGTCTCTAGGAATTGTGTTGTCACGGTGTGTGGTCGAGATACCACAGCCGATATGATTGAGCTAGGAATGGTAGATTTTGATGTTATCATGGGGATGGATTGGCTCTACGTGTGCTTTGCTAATCTCGACTGCCAAACCAGAATTATGAGGCTCGAGTTTCTTAATGAACTAGTTATTGAATTGAAAGGGAATGATGTTGTGCCGAGGGGTTGGTTTATTTACTATCTTAAGGCCTCCAAGATGATCAGGAAGGGGTGCATCTATCATTTTGTCGGGGTTGCGGACACCACTTCAGAGGTGCTTGCTCCCGAGTCCATGCCGGTGGTGAATGAATTTCTTGAAGTATTTCCGGATGAGCTCCCTGGGATTCCGCCAGATAGAGAGATCGATTTTGGAATTGATGTATTGCCAGATACGTAGACAATATCTATTCCACCTTACAAGATGGCGCTAGCAGAATTGAGAGAGTTAAAAGAACAATTGAAAAATCTATTAGAAAAGGGTTTCATTCGGCCAAGTGTATCGCCTTGGGGCGCACCGCTTCTCTTTGTCAGAAAGAAATATGGGTCGCTCCGGATGTGTATTGACCATCGGCAGCTCAACAAGGTCACCATAAAAAACAAATATCCATTGCCTCGGATAGATGATTTTTTTCGACCAATTGCAAGGTGCTAGTTTTTTCTCCAAGATTGATTTACAGTCCGGGTATCACCAGTTAAAGATCAGGGAGCAGGATGTTCCTAAGACCGTTTTCAGGACTCGTTATGGGCACTTCGAATTTCTGGTAATGTCTTTTGGGCTAACCAACGCCCCAACAACTTTTATGGGTCTTATGAATCCGGTTTTCAAACTGTTCCTTGACTCCTTCGTGATTGCCTTCATTGACGATATTCTTGTTTATTCGTGGAGTCAGGAAGATCATGCTAATCACCTCGGGGCAGTTCTGCAGACTCTTCATCAGCACCAATTGTATGCAAAGTTTTCAAAATGTTAGTTTTGGCTAGAATCAGTCACTTTTTTGGGACATGTTGTTTCTAGGGAAGGGATTCAGGTTGATCCCCAGAAGATAGCAGCAGTGAAGGATTGGCCTAGGCCAACGACCCCGACAGAGATTCGCAGTTTCTTGGGTTTAGCAGGATATTATCGGAGGTTCGTGGAGGGATTCTCTACTCTCGCCTCCCCATTGACTAAGCTGACGCAGAAAATGATTAAGTTCCAGTTGTCCGATGCTTGTGAAAAGAGTTTTCAGAAATTGAAATCAAGATTGACTTCAGCACCAGTGTTGACATTGCCGGAAGGTTCAGAGGGGTTTGTGGGTGTATTGTGATGCTTCAAGGGTTGGTTTGGGATGTCTAATTATGCAGTATGGTAAGGTAATAACGTATGCTTCTAGGAAGCTCATGAATCACAAGAAGAATTACACGAAGCATGATTTGGAGCTCGCGGCGATTGTGTTTGCATTGAAGATATGGAGGAATTATCTTTACGGGGTCCATGTGGATATGTTCACAAACCACAAGAGTCTTCAGTATTTATTCAAACAGAAGGAGTTGAACTTAAAGCAACGGAGGTGGTTAGAATTGCTCAAGGATTATGATATGAATATTTTGTACCATCCAGGAAAGGCGAATGTAGTAGCCGACGCTCTTAGTCGAAAATCCATGGTTAACTTGGCGCATTTGGAAGGAGGCCAGAGTCCTTTGGCTCGGGAGTTTTATGAGTTGGCGAGTCTAGGGATTTGTCTTTCGACCTCAGATGAGGGGAATGTCGTGGTGCGTAATGGAGCAGAGTCTTCACTTGTAGCAGAAGTCAAGGGAAAGCAATTCTGGGATCCAGCTTTGGCACAATTAGAGAAGCAATTTTGAATCACAAGACTTCAGCATTTTCACTCGGCGATGATGACGGTGTTTTGCGGTGCCAAAGGAAGCTATGTGTTCCGAATGTGGGTAATCTTCGACAGAGAGTTATGGCAGAGACTCACGATTCTATGTATTCTGTACACCCAGGTTCTACAAAAATATATCGCGATCTCAAGGAGATTTTCTGGTGGAATGGTATGAAGAGGGGTGTGGCTGACTTTGTGGCTAGGTGTCCGAATTGTCAGCAAGTGAAGGCCGAGCATCAGAGGCCTAGTGGGTTGACACAGCTTATGGAAATACTGATGTGGAAGTGGGAGATGATCAATATGGACGTTGTGGTACGATTACCCCACACTCAGTGCAAGTTCGACTCAATTTGGGTAATAGTGGATCGACTCACGAAGTCAGCACATTTCCTTCCAGTCAAGTCCACCGATACTGCAGATTAGTACACTCAGTTGTATCTCAAAGAAATAGTCAGACTCCATGGCACTCTCGTTTCTATTATCTCGGATCGAGGGCCCCAGTTCACAGCTAACTTTTGGAGGAAATTTCAGTAAGGTTTGGGTACTCAGGTAAATCTCAGCACAACTTACCACCCACAGACAGACGACCAATGCGGAGCAGACTATTCAGATGCTTGAAGATATGTTGCGGGCTCGTGTTTTAGATTTCAAGGGTAGCTGGGATGATCACTTGCCGCTCAAAGAATTTGCTTACAACAACAACTTTCATGCTAGCATTCAGATGGCCCCATTTGAGGCATTGTACGGTAGGAGGTGTAGGTCTCCGATTGGATGGTTCGAGGTTTGTGACACGAAACTGCTAGGACCGAATCTTGTGAACCAAGCTATGGAAAGAGTTAGAGTCATTCAGGAGAGGATGAAAACTGCTCAGAGTCGTCAGAAATCCTATGCGGACGTTCGTCGTAGAAATTTGGAATTTCAAGTAGATGATTCGGTATTCTAGAAGGTGTCTCCCATGAAGGGAGTGATGCGGTTTGGGAAGAAAGGGAAATTGAACCCGAGGTATGTCGGGCCATATCGGATCGCTCAAAGGATAGGGCATGTAGCGTATAGGCTGGAATTTCCCTCTGAAATGTCATTAGTGCATCTAGTGTTTCATGTGTCCATGTTAAAGAAGGTAATTGGAGATCCAGCTGCCATCGTGCCAGTCGGGACCATTGAAATTAATAAGAATTGTCATATGAAGAGGTTCCGGTTGCTATTCTTGATAGGCAAGCTCGTAGATTGAGAAACAAAGAGGTTGCTTCAGTTAAAGTATTATGGCGGAGTCAACAAGTCGAAGAAGCCACGTGGGAAGCGAAAAATGAAATGAAAGAGAAATATCCCCAATTATTGGATAAGTCTAGTAGTGGTTGTGAGAACTGCCATCTCCAAGCAATTACACCTTTGTGTCAAATTTTGTGCAAGAACACCCCACTCCCCTAATTATCCTACTATTGTGACTTCTCAAATTTGTACTACATTTGTAGGTGTTATGAATAATTGGATCATGTGTAAATCCTTGAAATAGCTGAATTATGTGCAACTCATTGCAATAGTTGAATTATGTGCAAATTTGTGATGTTAAGCGAACTATGTGTAACTGGTTGAAGTAGTTGAATATATACGACTTGTGGAGATAACCGAATTATGTGCAAGTTGTTGGAGTAATTAAAAATATGTGGAATTGGTTAAATGTGCATTTCGGGGGCTCTCTGACAGGTAGATAGGCCCAATTACAAAGGAAACTCTGGCAAAAGTTTTAGAAAATATCGGAGTTAGTGAAAGTTGGGGGTTAGCATCTTGTGTTTTCAAACCTAAATGATTCCCCGATCCTCATTCGAGGATGAATGATTTTAAGTGGGGGAGGATGTAAAGACCCGTAAAAATATTTTTTAACTAAAGACGATGCCCGGGTAGGTTCCCATGTTGTTATAACTGTAGAAATTCTTAAAAACTGACCTTTTTTTTAAAGTATAAGTACCCCGAAACTTAAAGGATATAATTTCCCAAAATAGCGCAGATCTGCGGTCCACCATACAATCGCAGATCAGGTATGCAGACCGCATAATGGTCGCATACCTGTACAGTTGTTGTCCATTTCAAGGACAACTATGCGGCACAAGATGGGATCGCATTTTGAGAATGCGGTCCGCATAGTTATCGCATTCTATCACCTTGATTCTTGCAGAGGGAGTTATCCGACGCACTATGCGATCGCATAACAGGTATGCGAACCGCATAGTGGTCGCATACCTGGGCAGCCTGCCTTCCTTTTTCGCCCAGCTGAGGGCCATTTATGCGACAGGAATGCGGACCGCATAGCTGGAATGCGATCGCATTCCTGACCGCATTTCCTGCTTAGGGGCTTCTAATTTCTAATTTTAAAACCCGACCCCTAGTTTAATAAAACACCCTTCCCCTTCATTTATATGACTAAAATAGAGAGAAGGGGGAGTGGGTTTAGTGAGAGAAAGTCATCTCCTTCATCAAATCAGTCCACAACCTCCACTCAGGCCTTGAAATCTCCGAGTAGTTGTTGTCTTCTTCACCACAAGAGGTAAGTCTTCACCCTATTTCACCAAATTCTCAGATTTTAGTTAAGAATAAAACACACATAGGTTGGTTCTTGAGAATGAAAGTTAAGATCTTGCATGCATGTGAATAGTCTTCCATAATCTAGCATAGAGAAGCAAGTTAGAGCGGTCTTTCACTAAAAAAGGTTTAGTTAATCTAAGGGATCATATAGTGTTTGATAAAATGCCCAAATGAGTTCATGATTTCTAACTCTAAGTCTAAACATGTCATCTTGTAAATTTGATTGAAGGTGTTAGAAAGGCCGATGGTTTGAGAATAGATATTGAAGGGAAATTTCGACTCGAGGTATGTATGGCTAACTTTAATCTTTGTAGAGTCGCCTTGTTGGTGTCTGAGAATTAAGTATGAGTTCATGGCTTATGCATATGTGAATTGATTGTTCTAACGTGTTGAGGCGTATGATTCTATTCTCTAATTGTCCTAGTTGATTTTCCATGCCACCATGCTATGTGAGATTGTTAAAAGGGTGATTCCTTGTGCTTACTCTATCATGTGAGAAACTCGTTATGTGCTCAAACATCTCGGTATGAAAGGTTGTGCTACCAAACGAAAGAAATGATAACGAATCCAATTGTTGAATGTATCTAAGTGCTAAATGATGTGTAGTAAATGATGGGAAGTAAATGTGAACTTATTTTATTAAGCTAAATGATTATGGCATACCATAGATGACTTACTGTTTGGTAAAGACTATTGTGAACACATGTTTGTTTGGATGTTATGAATTTATACTCTTGATGATAGAAATCCTTGTGATTGAATTATTGGATGTTGTTGCTATCAATGTGATTGTACGGTGGGTTCGGGTTACGTGCCGCAACAGGTGAAATAAGAATGATATGTTGAGAAGTAGTAAGGGTGGAATGTGATTCTACGGTGGGATCGGGTTGCACACCGCAACAGAAGAAATAAGGGTTGAATGATGAGAACAAATAAGGGCGGAATATGATTGTAAGGTGGGATCGAGTTGTGTTCCACAACAGGGGAAATATTGAAGTAAGGAACTGTGAAAATCTCATTTTGTGATACTAATGATTG
Organism: Nicotiana undulata; assembly: GCA_005239495.1. Classification (NCBI taxonomy): domain Eukaryota; kingdom Viridiplantae; phylum Streptophyta; class Magnoliopsida; order Solanales; family Solanaceae; genus Nicotiana; species Nicotiana undulata. Next base: position 15,470 of record ML251598.1, on the reverse strand, counting down.
TTTGGTTTCTTTGACTGCCTCTTATCTGCGCATTGCTTTGATTTTATTTAGAGTAAATTTTGTTCATACATACTAGTACTATTCAATGGTACTAACGTCCCTTTTCCCGGGGGCGCTACATATTTTATATGGATGTATAGCTCCGTCCGCCGATAGTGGTGCCTTCTCTTCATCCCTTCAGCAGTTCTGGTGAGCCCCACTTTCTCTCGGGGTCGTGTGTAGTCTATATTGTCTTCTTTTGTATATGTTGTGTCATTAAAGGTATAGCCGGGGCCTTGTTGCCGCCAAGTTTATGTAAAACTCCTAATACTCTTAGAGGCTCCATAGACACTGTGTGGGTTGTTTATATCTATTTTGGGCAGTAGTTGCGTTCGGTCAAAACCGTGGTCCGTATTGGAAAAGTTGTATGTATTATATATGTTTTTGGATTTTCAAATGTTGAAGCTTTAAAAGAGGAAAATGGACTTATGTTGTAAATTCATACTTTGGTTCCATTTGCTACTTCATTTATAGATTGGTATATTATAAACACGGGGTAATGCGTTGGGTAGGAAAGGCAATCCAGGTCCGCTTGACTGGGATCATCCGGTTAGGCGCCGGCCTGGTCCCTCGATTTTGGAGCGTGACAAAGGCTATGTAGTAAATTATGGAAAAGAAAGGTGAATTGGTTTAATTATGTTAAATGATTATGCCCTACCTTACATGTCTCACTGTTTTTGTTAAGGTTATTGTGCCCTTGATTTCATATGGTTCTCCGGTTGCTATGAAATTATACTCTTGGTGATAGAAATTCTTGTGATTGAGTTGTTGCTTGTTGTTGCTTATTCAAACTATGTCCGGTGGGATTGGGTTGTGCGCCGCAACAGGAGGAATACTGATGGTATGTAGAAAAGGAACAAGGGTGCAATGTGATTGTACGGTGGGACCGGGTTGCACGATGTAATAGGAGAAATAAGGGTGGTTTGTTGAGAAGGAATAAGGGTGGAATATGATTGTACGGTGGGATCGGGTCGCACGCCGCAACATGAGGAAGTTGGAATAAGAAACTGTGAGACTCTTATTTGTGTTCTCCGTATTTCTGTGCAACATTATTTGATTTTCATGACTGTCTTCTACTTGTGTACTGTTTAATTCTACTTAGAGTAAGGTTTGTTCATACATACTAGTACTATTCAATAGTACTAACATCCCTTTTTTCTGGGGGCGCTACATCTTTTTAAATGGATGTAGGTATCGTCGATCGACGATAGTGGTGCTTTCTCCTCCTCCCTACAGCAGTTCTGGTGATCCCCATTTCCTCCCGGGGCCGTGAGGAGTTACATGTTTATTTCCTTTGTACATGTTATCCCTTTTTGAGGAATAACCGGGGCCTTATCGCCGGCAGGTGTATGTTCATTTCTCCGTACTCTAAGAGGCTCCGTAGACACTTATGTGGGTTGTGAATATGTTTTGGGTAGATGTTGGATTTAATCATAATCGTGAATATTGTAATTGGTATGTATGTTTTAAAAGATCTAATGTTGGTAATGGTGAAAGAGGAAAATGAACTTAATTTTATGAATGTATATATGCTTTTGAGTCGTCTCTTGCTACCTCATGTCAATAATGTAAGCTGTAAACACGGGGAGAAACGAGTCGGGTAGGAAAGGCTAATTAGGCTTGCTTGACCGGGTCATTTGGTTAGGCGCCGGTCGCGCCCCTCGGTTTTTGGGTGTGACAAACTTGGTATCAGAGCCTAAGGTTTTAAAAGTGTCCTAGGATGTCTCGGAGTTGTGTCTAGTAGACCCTTCTTATCGGTGTGTTGGCAACAACATCTATAATTAGGGGGCTCCATGGAAATTTAGGAATACTACTCTTCATTGTTATTCTGTATCGTGCGATGGAGTGAAAGGTGAGGTTGTTTCTCTCTAACTCGTGCATTGTTTTAACTTTCAATAAGTGACACCCAAGAAGAAGGGTCGGCTCGGCCTAGAGGCTGATGCCACCCCAAGTGTGTCCATAAATTCTCAATCTGATGGTGCAGGTGAGGACAATTCCCCGAGTATGAATCTTCCTGACCCTTCCGTTCCAGGACAAACTATTCCAATTCCTACTCCAGCGGAGGGTGCTACGATCCCTCCCGCTGATGTTCCTGTTCCTTCCCCATGCTCAGTTTCCGGTCCCGGTATTTCTAGTGAGCAAGGGGATTGTTTAGGTTCCAGGTACCGACCCTGAGGCGGACCCTCAGGATTTTATTGATGAGATGTACAAGACCCTCCGAGTCATGGGTGCTACTGAGACAGAGGGGGTAGAGTTGGCCTCCTATCTCTTGAAGGGAGCAGCATACTCTTGGTTCGAGATGTGGGAGGATTTCCGTGAGGAGGGGAGCCCTCCGGCGAGATGGGGTGAGTTTGCGGATGCTTTCATGGATCATTTCTTGCCTGTCGAGACTAGGGAAGCCCATGATACAGAGTTCGAGGTACTCAAACAGGGTAATACGAGTGGGTGGGAGTACCATATGGAGTTTGTGCGCCTGTCCAACTATGGAGGCAAGAGTTCGTTGGTTTGTACAGGGCCTTGGTCCCTTGGTTGTCAATGAAGCTGCTACAACTAATCTGCATTGCGATATGAATTATGGGAAGATTGTGGGATTCGCCCAGGCTGCAGAGGATCGAAATTTGAAGCTAAGGATGGATCGAGAAGGTGGTAGCAGGGCGTGGTCAGCGGGCAACCTTGGGAGTTCATTCGGGGATGGGAGATCGGTTCCTCAGGGTGGTTCATCAGGGCCACCCTAGTCTTATGCTCAGTCATCAGTCAGTACCCCATCACCAAGGCGTCATCATCATCTGTAGGGAGGTCGTTTTGGGGCAAGTTTAGGTAGTAGGAGGTTCCATCAGCCGGGTCGACCAGGAGGGAGATTCCAGCAGCAGCGGAGGGTCCCCTGCCCAAAGTGTGGGAGGTTTCATTTTGAGCCCTGTTACGTGTACATACCGGTATGCTATAGAAGCGGAATGAGAGGCCATATTCAGTGAGACTGTCGTACATCCAATCAGAGCACAAGTAAGGGCACCGCTCAGCCATCCAGTTCTTCAGCTGCTACATCTTCAGCACACCCTCCAGCCTGCGACCCTCGAGCACCAGAAGGGCACGATGCAGCTAGGGGTGGAGAACGGTGTCAAGGAGGACCTAGTCGGATCTATGCCCTGAGTGGACGTCAGAGTGCAGAGTCTTCTCCATATGTCGTCACAGGTATTCTGACTGTTCAATCACTTGATGTGTATGCCCTTATTGATCCTGAGTCTTCTTTGTCATATTTTACTCCTTTTATTTCTTCAAGTTTTGGGATAGAACCAGAACAACTTCATGAGCCATTCTCAGTGTCGATTTTAGTTGGTGAATCTATTACGGCCACGCGAGTCTATAGGGATTGTGTTGTCATGGTGTGGTCAAGATACCACGACCGATCTTATTGAGCTTGGGATTGTTGATTTTGATGTAATAATGGGGATGGATTGGCTCTATTCATCTTTTTCTAAATTCGACTGCCGAACAAGAATTATGAGGCTTGAGTTCCCTAATGAACCAGCTATTGAGTTGGAGGGGAATAATATTGTGCCAAGAGGTAGGTTTATTTCCTACCTTAAGGCCTCAAAAATGATTAAAAAGGGGTGCATCTACCATTTGGTCCGAGGTGCGGACACCACATCAGTGGTGCCTGCTCCCGAGTCTGTGCCAGTTGTGAATGAATTCCTTGATGTTTTTCTGGATGAGCTTCCTGGAATTCCACCAGATAGAGAGAACTACTTCATGATTGATTTATTTCTAGACACGCATCCAATATCTATTCCACCCTATAGGATTGCGCCAGCAGAATTGAGGGAGTCAAAAGAGAAATTGAAGGATCTTCTAGAAAAGGTTTCATTCGGCCAAGTGTGTCGCCTTGGGGTGCACCGGTTCTTTTTATCAGAAAGAAAGATGGATCGCTGCGAATGTGTATTGACCATCGGCAGCTCAACAAGGTCACAATCAAAAACAAATACCCATTGCCTCGGATAGATGATTTGTTCAACCAATTGCAAGGTGCAAGGTTCTTCTTGAAAATTTATTTGTGGTCCGGGTATTACCAACTAAAGATCAGGGAGCAGGATATTCCTAAGACCGCCTTCAGGACTCGGTATGGGCACTTCGAATTCTTGGTAATGTCTTTTGGGCTAACCAACACCCCAGCAACTTTCATGGACCTTATGAATCGGGTCTTCAAGCCTCTTCTTGACTCTTTTTTGATAGTATTCATCGACGATATCCTTGTTTATTCGCGAAGTCGGGAGGATCATGATAATCACCTCAGGGCAGTTCTGCAGACTCTTCATCACCACCAGTTGTATGCAAAGTTCTCAAAATGCGAGTTATGTCTAGAATCAGTTACCTTTTTGGGCCATGTTGTCTCCAGGGAAGGGATTCAAGTTGATCCCCAAAAGATCGCAGCTGTGAAGGATTGGCCTAGACCAATGACCCCGACAGAGATTCACAGTTTCTTGGGTTTAACTGGATATTATTGAGGTTCGTGGAAGGATTCTCTACTCTCGCCTCCCCATTGACTAAGTAGACGCATAAAGCGATCAAGTTCTAGTGGTCTGGTGCTTGTGAAAGGAGTTTCCAGGAATTGAAATCAAGATTGACTTCCACACCAGTGTTGACCTTGCCAGAGGGTACAAAGGGGTTTGTGGTGTATTTTTATTCTTCAAGGGTTGGTCTGGGGTGTGTGTTAATGAATGTGGTAAGGTAAGAGTGTAGGGTTCGAGGCAGCTTAAGAATCACGAAAAGAATTATCCAACGCATGATTTGGATCCTGCAGCAGTTGTTTTTGCATTGAAAATCTGGCGGCATTATCTGTATGGAGTCCATGTGGACGTGTTCACAGACCACAAGAGTCTCCTGTATTTATTCAAAAAGAAGGAGCTAAACTTGAGGCAGAGGAGATGGTTTGAATTGCTCAAAGATTATGATATGAATATCTTGTACCACCCAGGGAAGGCGAATGTGGTGGTAGACGCTCTCAGTCGGATATCCATGGGTAGTTTGGCTCACTTAGAAGCAGGTCAGAGGCCTTTGGCTCGAGAGGTTTACCAGTTGGCCAATCTGGGGGTTTGTCTTTCGGCCTCAGACGAAGGGAGTGTTGTGGTGCATAATGGAGCAGAATCTTCGCTTGTGGCGGAAGTCAAGGAAAAGCAATTCAATTATCCAACATTGGCGCGGTTAAGAGAGGAAATTCTAAGTCATTGGACCACAACGTTTTCACTCGGCAATGGTGACGTTGTCTTGCGGTGTCAAGGGAGACTATGTGTTCCAGATGTGCAGTATCTTCAGGAGAGGATAATGGAAAAGGCTCGCAATTCTAGATATTTCGTACACCCAGGTTCTACGAAAATGTATCACGATCTCAAGGAGGTTTATTGGTGGAATGGTATGAAGAGGGGTGTGGCAGAATTTGTGGCTAGGTGTCCGAACTGTCAGCAAGTGAAGGACGAGCATTATATGACCGGTGGGTTGGCGCAGCTTATAGAAATCCCAGTGTGGAAGTGGGAGATGATCGATATGGATTTTATGGTGGGGTTACCCCGCACTCCACGTAAGTTTGACTCAATTTGGGTAATAGTTGATCGGCTAACGAAGTCAGCACATTTCTTGCCAGTCAAGTCCACCGACACTGCAGAATAATACGCTCAGTTGTATATCAAAGAAATAGTCAGGCTCCATGGCACTCCAGTTTCTATTATCTCGGATCGAGGGGCCCAATTCACAACTAACTTTTGGAAGACATTTCAGCAAGGTTTGGGAACGCAGGTAAATCTCAACACCGCCTTCCACCCGCAGACTGATGGACAAGCAGAACGGACTATCCAGACACTTGAGGACATGTTGCAAGCTTGTGTTCTTGATTTTAAAGGTAGCTGGGATGGTCATTTGCTCCTTATAGAATTTTCTTACAACAACAGTTTCCACGCCAGTATTCAGATGGCCCCATTTGAGGCTTTGTACGGGAGGAGGTGTAGGTCTCCGATTGGGTGGTTTGAGGTTGGAGAGGCCGAACTGTTGGGATTGGATCTTGTGCACCAAGCTATGGAAAAGGTTGGAATCATAAAGGAACGGTTGAAAGTTGCCCAGAGCCGTCAAAAATCCTATTCATACGTTTGTCGCAGGGATTTGGAGTTCCAAGTAGATGATTGGGTGTTCTTAAAGGTATCTCCCATGAAGGGCGTCATGTGGTTTGGAAAGAAAGGGAAATTGATCCCAAGATATGTCGGGCCGTATATGATCACTCAGAGGATAGGACAGGTGGCATGTAGGCTGGAGTTGCCCCCTGAAATGTCATTGGTACACCCGGTGTTTCATGTGTCCATGTTAAAGAAAGTGATTGGAGACCCATCTGCCATCCTGCCGATTGAGACCGTTGAAGTTAACAAAGATTTGTCGTATGAAGAAGTTCTGGTTGCTATTCTGGATAAGCAGGTTCGTAAGTTGAGAAACAAGGAAATTGCATTGGTTAAAGTATTATGGCAGAATCAACTAGTCGAGGAAGCCACGTGGGAAGCGAGAAATGAAATGAAAAAGAAGTACCCCCCATTTGTTTGAATAAGCCAGGTAGTAGTTTATGATGTTGGTTATCTATAAATAATTAAAGTACATGTCACATTGTGTAGAGCCACCCCTGTTCCCTAATCCCCCGTTCTGTTGTGAATCCTTAATTGGTACTACATTTGTGTGTTATTGTGTTAACTTGATTATGTGGAATTTTTTGAAGTAACTGGATTATGTGGAATTTGTTGAAGTAACTGGATTATATGGAATTTGTTGAAGTAACTGAATTATGTGGAATTCATTTAAGTGTGTTTCAGGGGCTCTCTGACAGGTGGATAGGCCTAATTACAAAGGAAACTCTAGCAAATTTTTTAGAAAAAAAAATCGGAGTTAGTGAAAATTGAGGCTTGGCATATTGCATTTTCAAACCCAAGTGATTGCCCCGATCCTCATTCGAGGACGAATGATATTAAGTGGGGGAGGATGTAAAGACCCGTATAAGTTTTGACTAAAAATGATGCTCGGATACATCCCCATGTTGATATAACTATAGAAATTCTTAAATCGGACCATTTTGGAGTAAAAAGTACCCCAGGACTTAGAGGATAGAATTCTGTAAGTTTGTGCGGATTTGCGGCCCACTATGCGATCGCATATTAAGTATGTGGACCGCATAGTGGTTGCATAGTTGGGCAGATTGTATCCATTTTGAGGACAACTATGCGGCCTAGAAAGCGATCGCATTTCGTGAATGCGGGCCGCATAGTTGTCGCATGTTGCACCTGAGTTTTTGTGGAGGGAGTTATGCAGTGCACTATGCAATCGCATAACAGGTATGCGGACCGCATAGTTGCCGCATACCTAGGCAGATTCCTTTTCTTTTTGGCCCAGCTGAAGGCTGATAATGCGGCAGGTGTGCGGACCGCATAACTGAAATGCGATCGCAAACCTTCATCGGGGCTTCCAATTTTCTAATTTTGAAACCCGACCCCCAGCCTAATATAACACCCATCCCCTTTATTTTTAACGACCTTCTGATAAAATAGAGAGAGGAGAAAGTGGGTTCTAGTGAGAGAGAGTCCCAACTTCATCAATTTGATCCACCATCTCTACTCAGGCCTGGGATTGATCGAGTAGGACACCCTTTTCTTAAATATAAGAGGTTAGCTTCTACCCCATCAACCCTAATTTCCAGATTTTTGTTAAAATGAAACATGGATAGGTTAGTTCATGAAGATGGGGATAGGAATCTTGCATGCATGTAACCAACTAGTCATAATCTAGTGAAGGGAAAAGGGTTGGAGCAATCTTTCACTAAAAATAGGACATTTAATCTAGAGGAACTCCTAGTGTTTGATAGAATTCTCAAGTGAGTTCAAGACATGATAATTATTCCTAATTATAAGTTCAAATATACCACATTTTGAACTAGATTGAAGGTGCTAGAAGGTCCGGTGAATTGTGGTAGAAATCTAAGGAAAAATCCCAAATCAAGGTATGTATGGCTAACTTTAATCTTTGTAGAATCGTCATGCTAGTGTCTGAGCATTTTCTATGAGTTCCTTGATTGATAATATTTGAATTGATTGTTCTAATGTGTTGAGGCATAATATTTTGTTCTCTGATTGTCTTAGTTGGTTACCATGTCACCATGTTACTCGAAATTGTGAAATATGATTCTTTATGCTTATCCTATCATGTGCAAAATTAATCATATGTTTGAAACTTATTGATATGAAGGATAGTGCTACTAAATGAATGAAAAGAGTAACGAACTCAATTGTTAAATGTATCCAAGTGCTAAAGGCTATGTAGTAAATTATTGAAAAGAAAGGTGAATTGGTTTAATTAAGTTAAATGGTTATGGCGTACCTTACATGTCTCACTGTTTTTGTAAAGGTTATTGTGCCCTTGATTTCATATGGTTCTCCGATTGCTATGAACTTATACTCTTGGTGATAGAAATTATTGTGATTGAGTTGTTTCTTGTTGTTGCTTATTCAAACTATGTCCGATGGGATTGGGTTATGCGCCGCAATAGGAGGAATAATGATGGTATGTAGAAAAGGTACAAGGGTGCAATGTGATTGTACGGTGGGACCGGGTTGCACGGTGTAATAGGAGAAATAAGGGTGGTTTGTTGAGAAGGAATAAGGGTGGAATATGATTGTATGGTGGGATCGGGTTGCACGCCGTAACATGAGGAAGGTGGAATAAGAAATTGTGAGACTCTCATTTGTGTTCTCTGTATTTTTGTGCAGCATTATTTGATTTCCATGACTGTCTTATACTTTTGTACTGTTTAAATCTACTTAGAGTGAAGTTTGTTCATGCATACTAGTACTATTCAATGGTACTAACGTCCCTTTTTACCGGGGCCGCTACATCTTTTTAAATGGATGTAGGTGGTTTTGTAGCAGGTAGCGTTGATCGACGATAGTGATGCTTTCTCCATATCCCTTCAGCAGTTCTGGTGAGCCCCATTTCCTCCCGGGGCCGTGTGTAGTTACATGTTGATTTCCTTTGTACATGTTGTCCCTTTTTTTAAGGAATAGCCGGGGCCTTGTCGCCGTCAGGTCTATGTTCATTTCTCTGTACTCTTAGAAGCTCCGTAGACACTTATGTGGATTGTGAATATGTTTTGGGTAGATGTTTGATTTAATCGTAATCGTGAATATTGTAATTTTTATGTATGTTTTAAAAGATCTAATGTTGGTAATGGTGAAAGAGGAAAATGGACTTAATGTTATGAATATATATATGATTTTGCGTTACCTCTTGCTACCTCATGTAAATAATGTATGCTATAAACACGGGGAGAAACGAGTCGGGTAGGAAAGGCTAATCAGGCTTGCTTGACCG